>JAHWFP010123304.1:0-11478 GCA_023313725.1 Lithobius niger | reverse complement strand
GACCCATGTTTATAGGACTTTTTCTTCTTATCTTTGATCACACAGCGGACCCTCAAAATATTTGACACCAATTTCCGAACACCCTGCAGTGCACCAGCCAGTCAGAATGTGTAGTAGTGTCCTGTTGGTACGTCAGCCTTTCCAAGTGCGTACGTCAATCCGCACATTTCTATCCTCCTCCAGTATTCTGTGCCAAACAACACGTTGAATTACTAATGCAGTTTTAGAGCGTCCTTTTTAAAAGCTACAAGCATTATCCTCATTTCTCCTTCTTTAAAAATTATGAACGGAGTCCAAATCCAAACCAAAACCAAATCCAAATCACGACCATTTGATTCTTAAAATAACAGCCACGTCTGTATTGCCAGAGCTGGTGCCATACCAGCCAACTTGTGCTGCCAAACCTCTCTGCTGGCCACCATAGCTTCGAGTTTAGTCCACCGTGGCACCATCTAACGTTACATCAGAAAAGATTCCGCAAATATTGCCGTAATTTCTTTGGGAAAACGAAATTTGTAAATAATCTTATCGACGTATTGCATCGTACTCCATTAGGCAATTGCACGAATTTGATGTTGTTGATAACGCTGAAGCTCCATGGATTTCTGTTATTTTCGGTTTTTCGGTGCGCTGTTATTAGATTTGTTGGGTTTATGAGATTAGTTACGATTTATTTTGGCCGAAAAAGTATTATTATTTTTAATAATTTATTTTGACTTTTAAATGTTTTATAGCTATTTTTCAATTGACTACGCTTTCTTTACTCCTTGAACTTTCATTTGGAAATACAGTCGACGTTGCCATTTTGCTTGCCTATACAGATGATGTGAAACCGTGCATATTTTATTATACGTAAGTACATACCGGAACGGAAATTTAGAAGCGACAAACAACAACAATATGTTACGACAGTGAATTATGCACGCGTGCTGTCAGAATTATTAACATACTTGGAATTACTTACTCTCACTTGAATATTCTGGAAGCAGTCCCATTGCCACATTGCTCGCAGTGGAACAAACAAGCTTGATAATTCGTCGTTAGTCGAACGCTTCGTCTGCTTCACGTGTTGTCCGGACAACATGACAAGTCTATACCAGCAGAATGATGTGTTGTCACCTGCCAGTCAGCATTATTAGAATTGCTAAGTGACGTTTGTAGTAAATAGGCCTGTGTGGCCGAGTGCAGCCTATAACGATATATGGTCAACTGCGTTTACCGAAAAAGCAGATACACGACGGAAGGCGCAGCCAGCATCGATACTTCCGGTTTGATATTATGGGATGGCAGCCCCCATATTGATTATCATGGGGTACCAAACGTTGGAGAAACCCAAGTCCGACGAGTAGGGTAAAACACGTATGGCTACAGTTACACTGTGATACTCCTTGCAAAATGTATTCTAGCACAGGCAAAAGTTTCAACTAATTTTCCAATAGGTGTTCGATTTTAAAAATTGATGTTTGCATATTTGCATCATTTTAAAGATATACAACGTGTTCGCATTTGTGACAACCTGCTCAATACATGCATTATCTTCGTCGCACAATTACGACAGAAATGATGAATTATGGCATGTGTATATCCTAGGACGATATAATTACGGTGAACTGCAATGTGGTAATCCTACAATGTGTTTATTTATTTATGTTAGTCACAAAATTATTGTTAACTCCCTACAAAGAGCTTGACAGCAATTTCGGATTAAAACAACAATTTCACGAATCTCTTACAGGCGAGAGCAAGGACGAGAACGGAGTACAACCAGGTGCCGCCATATTTTTTCTATATGGCGGCGCCTGGTTGTACAGTTGTACCCCGTTCTCGCCTCTGCTCTCGCCTGAATGAGATTCGTGAAATTGTTGTTTTAATCTGAAATTGCTGTCATGCTCTTTATGGGGGGGATATACAATAATTTTGTAAATAAAATAAATATATTGTAGGATTGGTCTGAGGCGAATCTCATCAGATCTCATTCAGACAAGAACAGGAAGTTGGCTGGCGCCATGTTGGCGTTATTGATGTCGTTCAAGCGCCGGAAGGAGTGCTGCTTGCGAAGGCTTGTAATGCATTGTTTCTAGTACAATTGTGACTCCCTGGTGTAGACTACTTGGTACTAACATACAGCAGGCATGACTGCCAGGGAAAAGAGACATTTATTAGCATACGACATGAGTGTTTAGACAACAGCTGATGATAGATGACAGCTAACTAGTAATCAGTCTGCAATACAGTAATAGGGGTGTTCCCCTCATCCATGGACTAGCCTACTCACGGGTAACGTCATAGGAAACAGTATTATGACGTGGGCATTGTGGCCGCATGCACCACACTGTTCTCGGTTTTAATACCCTGAGTGCTTCTATGAAATCGATAATATGGGTGTTTTAGCACTCAACTCCTAATTCCAGATTTAATTTCCCGAGACCGAAGGCCGAGGGAAATTTTGTTGGAAAGGAGTTGTTGAGCGCTAAAACGCACAAATTATACATTTCATAGTAGCACCAGTGCCGAAATTACATCGCTTTGGCATGGGTGTAGGTTGGGAAACTTGAGGCCCGACCCCACAAAAAAAAATAATAAAAAGTTCTGAACACTTTCAAGAGGACGTGTATTTATTTACGCTTGCCATGGACACATAAATACTCTCATCTGGATATACCACATTTTGTCTTTTTCAGACTTCACCGATGCAAAGTAGTCAGTTATGTCGAACAACGTCCGATTCAGGTGGCATGACGGGTTAATGCAGGCTCTCTTCCATCATGGTTGGCTCACTTCGTTTCTAATTCGTTTCAGTTTCAGTTTCGAAAGCGCGGTTTCAACTTTTGCATTAGTAATCGGCGTAGTTAAATATAGTTGTAATTCGAAACTAACCAAATGAATTACTTCTCACGGACTGATTGCATTTGTTTAAAGCGCTCGCGCTACAACACTTGCTGGTGCATGGTGATACCAATGGCGCAACATTAAGTCAAGTCAGGAGCTAATGATGTATAGAGCTAATGATGTATGGGCCATATTGTCACCAGTATGGGTTTTGGAGGGCATAACTACAAGGTGCACTACATAAAAATGGAAGGAAAAACAACGGAAGATCGGATTTCTTAGGCTTAAAATAACGTTGTTTTCTCCCACAACAAAAATCGCGCGTTTTAGGTCTAAGAAATCACTCTACACAGCATCGGCTTCAGTATGACGCCCTTCTGTTTCTCTCTGCAGTGCCCCTTGCAGGTAACCCATTAAGGCTCCAGCATAAAGTTATATACAATAATACTACGTCGTGGCACTGCTCAATAGGGCAGTGACAAGACGTAGTATTATTGTATATTGTCTATGGTGGAGCCAGTAACTGGGTTAGCTGCAAGGAGCACTGGAGGGAGAAAGGAAGATCGTCTTATTGAAGCCAATGCTATTAGACTGAATTTCTTAAGCCTATAACGCGTGATTTTTGTTGTTGGAGAAGACAACGTTCTTTTAAGCCTAATAAATCCCCTCTCAAAGCACTGTCTTGACTAGAAGTGCCGTTTTTTCCGTTACATTTTAATCTAGTGCACCTTGTAGCTATTACCTCTAAATGGTGTCTCGTAGCCAATATGACGTCACTTGACGCTGCTCTATACACGTCCGTGGGAACACGTGTACACACTCCTGGACAAATGAAACGAAACTGCCAGCAGTTATGGAGGAAGCAATGAATGCTAAGCGCTTGCAATAAATGTTGCCCAACAGGAACGGATTCCCATACGAATAAAATTGTGTACACGAACCAAAGCCGGCTGAAAGAAACGTAGTGAACCAAACCCAAAGCTCCTGTCAAGACGGTCTCACTCAAACGTATAGCTTTCATTGCTTCCGTCATGCTTTCTGTTGTAGTTCAGTGTCACCAGGCCAATAGTTAGGCACAATTATTTGTGCACAGTACGAGGTTCTCTCGATGCCACTGGATTTTTAACATAGCTGCAACTGCACCCATTTGCACATACTTAAATCCGGAAAAAAAACTATTCTCCGTAAGTAATTTCGTTTTACAGTTTCAGTTTTGATTTACGATTGCGATTTTCGAAGTAATTTTGATTTACATTGTTTAGTTTTATGACGTTTACGATGTCATTATTAGTTGGAACTAATCTTAACGATGTTTACCTCTGTTTGGTGTAGCGATACTTGCCACCCATCACATTTCATCGACCAACCTGCAATTTCGTTTGCTTCGGAAGAGTGTTTCGTTTTAGGCCTAAACGACTTTTTAGTGCCGCTGTTACGCCACGTTAAACGTCGTACCCTGA
The DNA here is from genome assembly GCA_023313725.1 of Lithobius niger. NCBI lineage: Eukaryota > Metazoa > Arthropoda > Chilopoda > Lithobiomorpha > Lithobiidae > Lithobius > Lithobius niger. The sequence goes on along the minus strand of JAHWFP010123304.1, from coordinate 7,189 downwards.
CCGAAAGGCATCTTCGTGTTTCCGTAAAAGTCCGACGATTTACGAAATTGACTTGATTGCACTAATACGGGCATAACTATATACTACCAGTGGCGTGCACAGGAGGGTATTGCCCTTGCCATTTTCGAAAAAATGCCCGTTTTGCACTTTTTATTTAAAAAAAATATGCTCTATTTTGATTTTCTAAACCGATAAACGCTGGTGCTGCAGCCAAATAAAGGGCCTGGAGGCCAAAAAAAGGGCCTGTAAGCCAAAAAAAGAGCAGAAAGAATGTTAGGAAAGGGACAGAAAGGGGCATAAAAGGATAAAATAGACAGACAAGCTTAAAAAAGGGTAAAAAAAAAAGATTGACGAGCAAAAAAAAAAGGTTCCCAGGAAAAAAATCTCAGCGTGCCCTTTTACAAAAGTTGCCTCTGTCTTATCGTTTGTTCCACATTATGCTTGCAGGAAACTGACTGTATGGTGACACGTTTCCTTCCACTACGAGTGCAAAAACAAATAAATATCCCACTCGCATACTATAACAGTAACTGTGTTGAGTCTACAAATGTGATATCCACATGTTTTTGCACTCATACTGCAAGGATTTGCAGCCTCGTGTGGTCAGTTTCCCGCAAACATAATGTAGAACAACCTATATCGGTGGGCTGTGCGCGCTACTGACTACTACGAACGCTGCCGAGAAGCAGCTTCAAGTTTCCGTAAAACTCCGATGATTAACGAAGGTGACGTCATTTTCCTAATATGGGCATAATGACAATGAAGGCGAATTGCGTCCTCTAAGTGAGATGTACTGTATAGATCTATGGTTCGTTTGTCAGCAACCATTCAGAAACGAGTAAAGCTTCGATCTGTATAATTAATGAAGCAGAACGCTCTAGTGTGGTCTTATCACCGTGTTTGTTTCAGTGCAAGTCGGCATGGTGCTCGTTTTGCGGAAAGAAAACAACAATTCTCCGTATAACACTTTTGTAGCGTACCAGATTTGATTGGAATAAAATTGCGGCTGTGGCGTTTAAGGGCTCGCTCATGCAACGAGCCCTTCTTGCTCGCCGAAAGTTATTTGCTAGGCAACCGTTATTTATTTACGATTAATTTCCCGTTTCTCTTAAATGATTGCGGTAATAGACAACAAATTAAATGTATTATAAATAACAACACGGACAAAGAACAAAGTGCAACAGTCATTTTAAACATTGCTACAACATTGTTGCTATTTCACGCTATTTCCAAAATTTGCTCTTCTCACTGAAAAAAAAAGCTTCTAGCAGTGATCAAACGACGGTAGAATAAATAGCTACTCGCAGCGAGAATTCAAAATCCAACATGGCGTTCAATTCGGAGTTATCGATTCGAAGACAAACCTTCGAATGCCGGTATTCAGGAATATGTCCGTCGTCGTGTACGCAGTAAAAATTGTTTTCTTGTTGTCATAAAACGACGCTGTCATGTTGCAAGCATCGTACGTCGTGTCGCGAGGCACGAGGACGAAATTTGCGTCCGCGTTGTTGCCATGGTTACTACGTATAGACAACTTGAAAGCCGCATTCTCCTACAAAGGCGAGAAGCAGCCAGCAGATTTAGTATTGACCAAGTAAAAGTTAGTAAGCGAGAAATTTGTCCTTACGTAAACGCGCCCTTAGACCGCTAATCCATTTTTTTTTTCTCGCAATGCCATTCGTAGGTCAGTACAACTTGAAGACACGAGGGAGACAAGCCGAACAGCGAAAATCGTTCACAAGAAATAAACTAGTACAGTAAACCACCTTTATGCACTTACGTTTCGTCGCAGGGTCATGACCCGGATTCGAACTGGCAACCCAACACGTCCCTTGATCACTGACACAAAACGCATTTATCAATATGGACACTCCTCCACTGGCACAAAGAAAAATTCAATGATCCCGTGTAGGACTGGCCGTATCACTAAAGGCGTTATGTCACTCATCTGGCGAAGGAGTGGACTGCTAGTTCGAATCCGAGTCATGCCACTCCCACGAAAGGTAATTGTGTAAATGTGGCTTAACTATACTACGTTATTCTTATGTATGATTTTCGTTGTTCGGCTTCTTCTCTTTTCGTTGTGTAATTTACTCATTAGTAGAACTTATTTTCGAGGGAGAAAGTTGGGGAGGGGGGCGAGAGGAGTAGAAGAAATCGAAACGTGCCAAACGCTGGGTCTTAACTTTAAGTCGTTGTAGACGTAGGCTTGATTTCGGAGTTGGCTTCAACGGTCCCTCCTGTGCTACGCAGCGAAGCGGGCCAAGCAGAGCGCAGGGGTAATATTGTCTCGCATTTCTCCCTGTATAGAGACGTGCGTCGAAACATGTTTTGTAAATGTTTGTAAATGTTTTGGAACTTATTCGCTAGTTTTTAGTCGTCATCAGCCAGTAGACACCTAACCGAAATACAACAACAACAGATCAGTAATAAAGTCAATTTACACATAATCGCCACTAGTATAGTATAGTATAGTATACTATAGTATAGTATAGTATAGTATAGTACAGTAGTAGTAGTAGTAGTAGTAGTAGTAGTATAGTAGTAGTAGTATAGTGGGTGCTAATGAACGAAGTTTCGTAGCGAGATCCTGCTCGCCTATCTAAACTGTTTACGAAAAAAAAATATGCAAACCGGAGTACCCGGAGGAAACCCTCGTACAACGGGCGGGAAACAACCGGAGAAACACCCGGAGAGAAAAAATGGTGTAGTTTTTTTATTACAATAATAGGTCTATTTTTAACTTTTAAATACAAAAAGAACATAAAATCCGTTGTGTAAAGCATTCTATACACAAAAAGAAAAAAAACTTGAGATTCTCCAATTTTAATGCTATTTCTCGCCACTAGAGGCCGTTGTTATCAAAGTATGTTAACTTTTCTTTTTTTTTTAATTAATTTCTTTGAGCATTAAGTCATCCGAACCAACTTAATGCTTGTATGGCTGAACCGGCTCAATTTTGAACATTATCAGACTTTTTTTTGAGAAGAAGAAATATCTGGTAAAGGGAGGAGCCAACCCGGCCGGATTTAAACCGGGAAACCACCGATCATCGTAGGAGTCAATAGATTGCCCCATAACCGGCTGAAGGAGCATGGTCGCCTCTCACGCTACCCTGGCCGGCAGTCCTGGCGGGGACTTCGCCAAGATCCCCTTTCCAGGGGTTTGACCAGATCCGCAAACCTCCAGCAATCAGGCTGAGCTCACTCACCACTCAGCCACGATGACACGGTTTAAATAACTTGTGCATTTTTCAGGTAACTATTTATTTCTGTCTTTTTTTTAAGCCAAATATTTGTTCTTTTTTTTTTTAGGACAGAATTAAAAATATAACCGCACACGTTAAATCAGTTAACACACTTTAGGTGTGTTTTTAAAAAGTCAGCCGCTTGCGAGTCGCTTGGAAGCAGGGAACACTCTCCCGTTTTCATATTCAAGCTGCTTCCCGCTGAGAAACTTTGCTGCAGTTTTTGAAGTCAGCGAGTTAAAGGGTGTCGAGTTTGCTGAGCTTACGCAGCCAATACGCGGGTGCGATGTGCGCAAGCGCCGTTAGGGCACGTTTACGCAACGACTCGCCTTTGCAATCTCGCAGCTAGAAGCTAGAAATCACCCGAAATTCCAACATGGCGGCGGTTTTATGTCTGCCGCCTCGCAACGAAAACAGCCAATAACGTAAGTTCTGAAGCATCTGAAAAATTATTTCATCATGAGGAATTCTTTATATTATTGTAACGGATTATAAGATTGCAAGTATATATTCAAACGATGTCGGATTTAGCTAATCCATGTAGCGTTGTTACCATGGCAACGACACCTCTGCCATCGCGATTGAATTCGAGCTGCGAGAATGCAAAGGCGAGTCGCTGTGTAAATGCGCCCTTACCGCAGGGCTAGAATCAGCGTACATGTGATATAATCTGCATGACACGTGTATGATAAGTGCGAGATTGATAGCTGCCAGCAGTGCAATTGGTTAGTCTTTACACTCATCAACTTGAACGCTACTAGTAACGAGATAAAACAGAGAAGAGAGATATAATAACAGATTTCGTCATTGTCGGCAGAGTGTTTGTGCTTAGTAAGCTTCAAATAACGTCTTTTTAAATCCCAGCTTAAAAATGGAAGAAAAAAAGCGGTGTTCGCAGAGGCCAAGCGAAATCGGCGCTCAGCTAGCAAGCGGCTGACTTTTAAAACATCACTTTTGCTACAACGGCGTCTATTGGCAACAAATGGTACTAAAATTGGTAAATCTCATTATCGAAATAAATAAAAAAGTATAAATTAGATATTGCCCTTTAACAACGGAGACTCCAGATCAGCAGAGGGCACGCAAAATGGAGAAAAATCTACCTGGAGTGTGGGGGGGGGGGGGTCGGAGAACGACTGTCGACACGTAATGTGACGACTGATCCTGGGACAAAAACAAAACAAAACAAAAACAAAAAGAAATCTCAAGATCACGAATCGTGTATTATTGAAATCCATCCAAGATCAAAGGCAGGAAAACCGAGTCACACACTCAAAACTCATCCATCCAGCCGCGGTCCCTCCATGTCATCATATACCTTATCAGATATCTCAAGTAGCGGAAGGGAGGAGGAGAAAGGACCGGTTGCTGTGCTTTGCTTTCTGCTTTTGCTTAACTTGCCCAACGCGTACCTGTATGTTTCGAGTGGATGATGGAGGAATGGGATCCCGCCAGAGATTCGTTTCGTGTTGCTATGGGGACGGTTGCGGTGGTTGTCGACGACGTACAAACTCGTACGAAGACAGCAAACGAACGAAAGGAGGAGGGAGCGTAATAGTCGGGTCTGAAGCATTTGATTCTTGCCGCCCAGCAACCCAAGGCTGGAGTGCGTTTCCGTTCTTGTTCTTCGATGATGCCGTCCAAAAAAGCGGTACGTAGACTTTCTGTGTATTTTTTTGTTTTTTTGTTGCTCTACTCAGAGGCAAGAGGTATAAGTAAACAACGGCAGTTTGACGATTCGCGCGTCTTGTGTACTGCGGTATTATTCCCTGCAAACTTACGCCGAAGTTTGAGCGTTTTGTTTTTGTTTAATTTTGATGGTTGTTCAACTTCGTTGTAACACGCTATTTACGAATAGCAGGGCGCACCTTGTGTGAACGCACATGGTGCACCTTGCAGTTACATAAGCTGCTTGGCGTCCTGGTAATTTCCGTCTACACCGGAACTTGGCCGAACGCCAACAGCCGGGAACGAGGCTACTCTATTGTTCAAACCAGTTAGAGCCGGCTCCTACCTGTTAGCGGTTGCGCAACGTAATGCCTCAGGCTATTTCTATTGTTCAGCCCCGCGTATAAATATGAGGGCCTGGACCATGGGAAGCCACTTAGTTTGGGGCAGACAACTCGAAAGGGTATCTCCCTAGACTCAGCTCAGGATAAGACCAAGCTCCTAAACTTGTGTTTTATGCCTAATATGTGTTCTCAGTGCATAGTCCCCTAGCTATGCAGTAAGGAGTAAATTGGCTTCGAGATTATTCTTGACTTCAATCGTCTACTCCCTGAGTGCGTCACATCGTTTCCACTGCCCTGTGCAATGGCGTCTTTATTGTAAGTTACTAGCCGAAGTACCTGGCTTTGCCCGGGATCACAATACGGGGAAGTGCGGTTAAGTTTTCAAACGGCATCATTGCCTCGTCGCAGTTCTTTGTTATCCTGCTGCGATCCGTGGACTTGTAAATCAGTGTGCATTCACCAGCTTGGCTGTGACAGCGAAATATGGAATTATCATAAAAAATACGCATGTTTTGTACGTGTTTGTGAGTTCAGTGCCATTTTTTTTTTTTTTTTGGTGGGCTAGCTACTAGTCGTTATAACAGATTTCACTAAACGTTGGTCGCTTTTACTTGAGCGATCCGTGCGCCTGAGACGTGGTGGCATCTAGTGGCCGGTTTTCAAAGCTCGACTCTATTCTCACTTTTGTTGTGAAACTGGCTTAAAGTACAGGATTTAAACGGTTCGTCACCTGCATTATCTTCTTTGCATTTTTTATACGTTTTCCAAACAGCGTTTCTGATTGCCCTGTAGTTTTCCGTGCGCACGTGGTCCTTGGGTTTGTTGCAGCATTCCTTATTTTTTTCTCTGTAAATTGTACCGATGTAAACCTCAGTTAATATGTCTGTTTTCTGCACTTCTTAATGCAAAAGGAACGAACAAAACCGTTTTGAGTAGGACTGTACCATATTGCGCAATTTTAAGAGAATTCTAGTTTATAGTCCATTAAATCATGCGCAATGGCTGTTTGCCGTGACGTCACCATGAGTTAGCCAATGACGAACGAGAACAACGGCTGTTTGGCCGTCTGATTGGACTAGCCCAGTCACGTGATATGCACGTCACAGCAAACAGCCACGGCGTGTGGTATAGTTTACAGCTCTTTTAAAGACGGGTGAATTTAGTTAAATAAAATCTTTTGTGGGTCTTGACTACTATCGTGTAACCCCCCCACCGTCTTTCACGTTCTAACAACGACGATAGAGACCTTGGAACATGTACGACTTTTTATTCCCCCAGTTACGTCCCTATCTCCCGCCTACTCCAAGCCTCCCCAAACGTGAAGCAACACCTGTTCTCTTCCTGCACAAACATTGTTGACATTGTTTGCTGGTGTAACGTACTGGGAATTCAGCTTCTGCTTTTTGGTGAATTAGGATGTACTTGGGTGTTTTTGTGCTGAGATGGCATGTTCCTCAGGCTGCCGGTAGGGGAAATATTTGTTCGGGTTGAGGTACGTAATTTTTGGACAGTTTGGAATCATATAGATTTCATCTGGACATGTTTCCGATGGCCCTAGCTTCTATGGCAGCCAACAGTCGTTGCATACGTGTATGTTTGTCTCTGTGGGTGCTCGTGCTGAGAGATAGAATGCTTTGTTTGCGAAGGCGTTTGTGGACTTTTTTGGTTGAGAAACCTTGAAAAACCTTGAAAATGTGAAATTTTGGTGTCGGAGCTGTGAAACTGCCTTGAATTTTGCGAGTGTACTTTGTGAGTGCAAAAAAACACATGCGCCTGATGCGTGAAACCACAGTTACATAAGAAGCAATATTTAATTTTCGACAAGTATGTTCTTGGCTTGGTCACAACAAGGCTTACAAAAAAAACAACCGAAAACACAGCACCGATGGGCAACACAACAACATTGTTCACCATCTTGGAAAACGTCACA
>JAHWFP010123301.1:0-13178 GCA_023313725.1 Lithobius niger | reverse complement strand
CCCCCCCTCCATCTACGCTAATGTTTTGGGTGGGAACACTTTTGTGCATGTGTTTTAAAACTGGGAGGTGCGGACTTCATATAAGATGAGAAAAATGCTAAGCACGTTCGTATGACGAACCTAAAAGATAACTTTACTTCGCTCATGGGGTAAGGGCGAAACGCGTTACACCCACACAAAACTAATGAGCAAAAAATAATACACTCGCCCATTCGCAAACTTTTCTAGATAAATTAGGACAAGTAAAAAGGAAGCCGCTCGTAGCCTTAAGGGTAGAAAGAGGCGTACCCTACGAATATTCTTTTTGTTTTTTTATTATTATTATTTAGCCTACGTTCGCAGTAGAAGAAATCTATTCAGTCCGTTTATTTTCAACTAAACGGTATGGATTACAGCCCTGCGTCGCCAAGCGAGCTCGGTTCGGACGTGGAGTCGGATTCTGAAAACGACCAAATTGATAGCGCTGCCAGCTTTAGTCCGCCGTCGAGAGGAAGGGGTGAGTCAGATACAACTTCGGAAATTGACGATATAGTCAGCCTTGGCCCATCGATTTCGTCGGAAGAGAGCAACGAGTCCAATGGGGAAGTAGATTCAAATGATGTATCACAAACTAGTACGGAAGTAGGCCTACCCACCCCGGATTTGACAAAAAGTAGCCCTAACCCATCGATTTCGGCACAAGCTGAAGCCATACCTAGCACTAGTACTGGGATTATTACATCGCGAAAATGGAAGAAGCATTCTCGTAAAGGTAAGAGAAACAAATGGCAGTCGATTGTCAAAACTAAGAAGCGGAAATGGATGAAACAACAGCTCGCTCTACAATTGCGCTCAGCGCTCGGAGCTCAACGTCAACAACAGTTGTTTGAACAATGCTACGAGATTGTTGGTTGCTACCCTCCGCCAGACAACCTGAATGAAAATGGCGATGTCCCAGCAGCGGAAAGACCTATTAGAAACGTACTTCCATCAGTGAGAACGGAGGAAGTTTTTAAAAATCCCGTCTTTCCGAACGGGATGACGGAAACTAGGCTACAAGAACTAATACTAGGTACCGTGCGAATGCGCCGCGCCTGGTTCATCAGTATGTTATTAATGCAGCATACTTATCTTCACAGCCTAGAATGCGAAATTGGGTTGCTACATCATATTCGCGGGTGGAATCATCATGATACTGAACATTGCAATGCCATTGCCGAAGGTATTTTTAAAGAATTGAAAAACAATCCTTTAAACAACATTCATCGTGACGGGCCCAACGATATAACTTTAATGAATCTAAACGCAATTTGAAGGACTTAGGCTATCTACCCCATCCTCTTTTTTTTTATTTTTAACTACCCTTTAGCTTCGTTGATAAAAAAGTCCTACCTTTATCTTTTGTTTATTAAAATTCTTCCATTTTCTCTCTTCCATAATTTTAAGTTAGCCTGTAAGTTAGTTTTTACTCGTAATATATATTTTTGAGTTAGACTGTAAGTTAGTTTTTACTCGTAATATATATTTTTGAGTCATTTGACTCATCTCTGATTCATTTTTAATAATAGAATCTATATTAAAAAGCGTTATAGTTATCAACAAATTGTCTTTCCTTATAGACAATTTTGTTTGACAACCAGTTGAACGCAACAAAATATCTTTAAAACTATAGTCAAGCGCTCACTGCATGCCTCTCTTTCCCCCCCTCTCCTCCAACACACTCAACTCGCCGCGCGCGCAGAACACTAGCCTACACCCGCAATACTGCCGCGCGCACAACTCACGTTAGCTCGCTCAGCATTGAAATCTGTTACGACGCGCGCAACATTGCCGAGCGTTAGCCCAATACTAATCTGCACACAACAACGTCATGGTAGGCTCGCCTCAGCATTGAAATCTGTTACGGGAAAAATTTTGAAATCTTCAAACTCGAATTGCATTGGAACTGTTACAGACTGAAATCTCGAATAGCACTGAATCAGTTACGAGGCAGGTTTGTACACCGAAGTGTAGCATTGTTAGTACTAAGCAATCTAACTCAACCCTATACAACAAAAAATTTCGGTGTAACAATACTACTGAGGTTTTAAGTGAACAGAAGTTGTTGAACAGTTGTTTAAAGGAAACCCGTACTCTGAGTTCTAAATCACAAATGAGAACAAACTCAAAGTGTTACTGCTGTAGTAGACTAGAGTGTAGCCATTCTTTCCCTCATAATTGTCATTCGGCTACAGCTTTTTCGCCGTTTACAGTAATCCCACCATCTAAGACCTCAGGACAGACTGTTGACATAACACGTAAGAGGCATGCACAAAATTGGGTATCCTGGAAATATGGGGGGGGGGGGGTTTAAAAAGAAACCTTTTGTACCATTTTGTACTCTTTTCGTACCCTTTCGCATACTTTTGTACCATTTGTACCCTTTTCGTAACCTTGCGCAATATGAGAGATTACGAATTTTATATATGTGTTATCTCGGATGGTTATAGTAAATGGCTTCTTTTGCGCTCATAGATGCCGCCTTCTGTCTGTGGCCCTGAAATGTTTTTGTGTGTCATCCTCTGCTAAAATAACCGATAATGTACCCTTTTTACCTTTTCGTAGTACCCTTTCGTAACTTTTGTACCTTTATGTACTCTTTCATAACCTTTTGCCCCCTTTTCGTACTCTTTTGTACCTGTTCGTACCCTACCGTTATATACCTTTTCGTATCTTTTTGTACCTTTTCGTAGTACTCTTTCGTATCCTTTGATACCTTTTAGTTTCTTTTCGTACCCTTATGGACCTTTTCGTACCTTCCGTACCCTAATGAACCAGTATGTACGCTTTCGTATCCTTTTTGTACCTTTTTGTAGTACTCTTTCGTATCCTTTTGTACCCTTTAATGCCTTTTCGTACCCATATGCGCCTTTTCGTACCTTCCGTACCCTTCCCCTAACGTATCCTTTTTGTACCTTTTCGTAGTTCTCTTTCATTTTCTTTTGTACACTTAGTGCCTTTTCGTACCCTTATTTACCCTTTCATATCCTTTTCGTAGAACTCTATCGTATTCTTTAGTGCCTTTTCATACCCTTACGCACCTTTTCGTTCCTTCCGTACCCTTATGTACTGTTACGTACCCTTTCGTATCCTTTTCGTTCCTTTGCGTCGTACTCTTTCGTATCCTTTTGTACCCGTAGTGCCTTTTCGTACCCTTATGTACATTAAATACCCTTGCGTATCCTTTTGTACCTTTTAGTGCCTTTTCATGGCCTTATGCATCTTTTTGTAACTTGTGTTCCCTTATGTAGCGTTACGTGCCCTCTCGTACCCTTTTAGTAGTACTCTTTCATTTCCATTTGTACCCTTAGTACCTTTTCGTACCCTTATGGGTGCACGGGTAGCTATGAGCACTGGGGCAGTAGATTTGATAGGCAGCTTGGTCCCAGCTGTACATCTCTGCCTTCTTATATAACGAGGTTCGAACCTGGTCAAGGGAAGTGTATATGTACGGGTTTTTCTCCGGTTCTTCCCTGCCCGTTGCACGAGGATTTCCTCCGGGTACTCCGGTTTCCTCCCTCCATGCGGCAAAAAACAGCTGTCCTGATGGTGGTATCTTCCATTTAACATCCCCCGCATGAGCCTTCAAAAACCTCCAAGTTTATTGGCCAACACCTCCTCCTATTCTATGTACCATTATGTACCCTTTCGTATCCTTTTCGTAGTACTCTTTTGTATCCTTTAGATCCTTTCCATACCTTCCTTACCCTTAGGTACCGTTACGTACCCTTTCCATATCTTTTCGTAGTACTCTTTCGTATCCTTTTGTACCCTTAGTGCCTTTTCGTACTCTTGTGTACCTTAGGTACCCTTTTGTATCCTTTTCGTAGTACTCTTTTGCATTAGTTTGTACCCTTTAGTGCCTTTTCGTGCCCTTATGCACCTTTTCGTACCTTTCGTACCCATTTGTACCTTTTCGTACCCTTTTGTGTCCTATTGTATGTTCCCTTTCGTATACGTTTGTACCATTTGTACCCCTTTTCGTGCCCATTCGTAACCCATTTCATACCCTTTTGCAACGTGACGGGTTGGGGATTTTCTATTTTATGTATGTGGTATCTCCAATGGCTTTGAGTTGTAGTAAATGGTTTACATTTCTGCCCCCATAGATGTCACCGTCTGTCCGTAACCGTGAAATGATTTTGCGTGTCATCCTCCGATAAAACGCCTGATGATGATGATTGCAAAATCATCGCGTCGGTTACGATTTTATGCAGACAGAAGCTTATTGACTTTGACAACCTAAGAGGTTGAAGTACAAACATACGTTCGTTTGCAACAAATTTCCCATGAGCCTGTTCAAGCCTCAACTTTCATTGGTCCAAAGCCTCGTGTCTGTTCATTTCTGGTACAGCAACTTAATTACTTTTCGAAATGTTTTGTGATTATTTAGCTTTTTATTGTTTCCTCCAGAGAGGTGTGCTTCATACCGTATGTGTACGAGGTGCCTTACACACTGCAATAGAAGCTTAATTTATAGCACATTTATTTTGTCCTCAACTTTCCAGTTTACACTGGAAAGTGGCCTAGTGGTCTATGAAATTCGGGTAAATAGTTAGAAACGCTGTACCCTTGACATTTCTATCAGAGACAAAACAAACACTTAATCCATGTGATGCAAAACATGTCGTTGATATAAGTGTTTGTTTTGTTTTAAATTTGGGATCAAGTTTATTTTGGAAGGTCAAATTTTGGTCAAGGAAAGTTTCTTTCTGATTAGTTTGTTTGATCGAACTTTGACATCATGAGTATTTTTCCGGGCAGGCAGTTTTACGCGTACTTGAGGGTCATAAAATCAAGTTAGAGCGACGACGATAGTAGACCTAACGGGAGTGCAGTTAAATTATCTTTCATTTGATGTTACTCTTATCTTTGTTCGAGAGGAGTAGTGGTACAAACACACACGCACGCACATCGTACGTTTTTTAATAATGTATATATACATATAAATCGCCAACCTAAAAGTTAGGGTCAATAATAGACCAGTCTCCGTTAATTAGTTACTCCGTAGCTGCAAGTAATTTGAACCTGAATTACTGAACTACACTTACTGAATTTTATGTCGGTAAGAACAAAGCACCAACAGCAAATAAGAAGTCCGTAAATACGTAACAATCTGAATTTCAAGTAACTGCTAGCTAAAAGTTGATTAACTATGTGGCTCTTATTTTAGTTCATTATGATACTAAAAGTTTGATGACATTCTAAAAGTGCTAATGATGCACATTGTTAACGCTTGCATTAATTTCAGTAGGGGTCGTGGGATTGTATGGAGTGGGTGGAGAATGGCAGGGAGGCTCTTGAATTCCCTTTTCTCCCCTTCTCCGAAATCCAGGAAGGAGTCCGGCAATTAATTTTGCCGCCACCCGTTGCATGTCGCCATCAACGGGAAGTGGTTTCTGCGAGATGTGCCTTGACGCGTCACTTCCGGCGCGGAGAGCAAGCGATTGGTGGGAAACACAATGCGGCAGACGTCATAGGGTTGGAGAAGTGATTGCAAAGAGGAATCCCTATAGCGGAAGTGCTACATCAGTCCGTTTACAATGCAACTGTGACACACAATGTCTGCCATGAGATAGTCGGGGTAATGGAATACACAAACCATTAACCACATTCGTTGAAAATGTGCGCTGTGTGCTTTCCTACTAGCAAGTGGATACTTAGAATCGGGCTTTATAGTGGCTTTGTGGAAGACCCAGAACAGTTAAAAAGTTTTCTTTCGTCCTTTAGGCACTGTTTTTTTTTAAAGATGACCCTGATTTCAGCAGTTGTCTGAATCAGTTAATAAATGCTTGCTTTGTGCTGACGCACGAAATTAGTTAGTTTATGAAACTTTGGTTAGTGTATAACATTAAAGGTTCTCCGTTTAGCTACCAGTTGAGTTCTGTGCATTTTGGATATGAAGAAGTCATAAAGATGACACAAAGTTTCCCTCTAACGGTGAAAATATCGCCGACTTCGATTAGTCCCAGCAAAGTGTTGAGCTGGAATTTTTTTTCGTATATTATCAGTTTGGCTAATTATTCAATGAATATTGTTGTCAAATTAGCTTTTTGTTTAGCCAATTCAAAATTCAGTGCTAATAAAGCCCTTTTGTAAACCAGATTACAAACTTGTTTGTGACTCTGACCTCATTAACTACCGTGTGTGCAAAACAATGTGTTTATTAAAAAAAAATTACTGGAACTAGATCCTATCAGTATACCAGTAATACTTGAACGCTGTAACCTTTTATCGGATGAGGAACTTTGCCCTCCCGTATTGGCGGGCAAAATATTGCAATAAATATTCGTCTGTTGCCCAGACTCGCAACAGCATCTTAACCTTGGTCTACAAACCAAAGAATTTAACGACTGATCTATATATATAATCACAAGAAAAGAAGAACTTTTTTTATAGTCCTTGCAAGATTGATGCATTTCTAGTACAAAATTCGCCAAACTTGGTGTTGTAATCCATCATACACTAGGACAGAGATTAATATTGTCTACACTCTTACTGGAACTCGTTATAAACTCCCGAGCCTGTATTGTTTTAATTTTTAATAGAGCATTAAAGTTTAGTTAAATCATGCTAAACAAACAATGATGAATTACTTCCACTTGTCATTGTCAACTTGTGTTAGCATGGTCTTCATCATTCCCCTGTAATGAGCTTTACAAGTTAACTTCTTATTAAAACATATCGAATTTGTAGGTTTGGAAATTTTGTTAATTAGTCAGCCAGTTTCTTAGTTTGTTTTGACTAATTGCACCCTTGGGACATTTAATTAAAAAATGCCACTACTAGAATCACCATTCCAAGTTAAACAGAAGTTTTTTTTTTCTGGTGGTCAAAAATTCACTCCTTTTCAGGAAGATATAATAATAATAATAATAAACTTTATTGTAGCACGTGAAAGTACATGTGATGAACAAAATCAAGGGATAAAAATTGATTGTGCCACAAAGAAGGGCGAGGTTTAGGCGAGGTTTAGGCCATTCTTCCACCTGACCCGAAACATCATAGAATTACAATGTCAGCAGACAATACCAAAAACTAAAGTAAACAAGAAGATATACGATGAACATAAGCGTTCCTAACACTTAAAAATGAAAACAATTGAAACAAGAGTAAATTTATTCAATGTGCTATTGTGGGTGGGGAGGTCGGGGAGATTTTCCAAGTTTATTGCCAAGAAAATAGATTCATCTTTTTAAAGTTCTGAAAAGGTTTTAGCAGAAGAAAAACTCGGACTTTTTAAAAATTCATACAAATTGTACACGCTCAGCTTTCAAACGAATTGTTTATTGCAGTTTGACCTACGAAGTACACAAATTGTATAGTGAGAGCACAAAATTCGTTTGGATCCGGGTTAGTACTGTCAGTGTACATCGTCTTGTAAAAAGTGCAGTAGCGAATCCATGCAAACATGTTAGTGAAGTATGCCATAGTTTTAGTTTTATCATGAAATTTAGTAACGGTCATTCCTGTGTGTTAAGAGTAAATGTTCATCTTTGAACGAGTTTTGAGCCTTGATGGTTGGGCCAACATCCTTGTTCGCACCCCCTTCCCTTTCCCTTCCTCCCGTCCGTCTGCTGTGATGGCCTCCCTAGCTGAATGACCAATAAAAAGGCCGTATCTCTGCCGTCGACTTGCCCTAATGTTGTTGATCACCGATCACGCTCTGCTTTGCCAATCGAAACGACCTTCCTGGCCATCAACCACTTTCACTTATTCCCCGAAAATAGACGCATTTGTCGTGGCTCTATTGAGGCACTCAACTCTCTCTACTCATGGCCATGGTGGCTCCAACAAGAAAAGCTGAGATAGAAGAAGTGTCGGCTACTCCTGCTTTGGAGCTGATCGCACGGGCGACATAGTTGTGTGCGTTCTTGGCATGTTGTAGGCAATTTCAGGGGTTCGTTTTCAGGATGAAATTATTTCAGGCAACCTTCCTGTTATTATTCTACAAAGGAAAATTAGAAGTGTGTCATCAAACAAGTTTATTAACGTGGCAGGAGTAAAATAGAAAACGGCAGTCCCAAGTGGACTAAGGAGTGTGTGTTTTGGTGTGGTGTGGTAACGACAGATGGCGCAGCAATACTGCACATGCGCCGAGTTACCCACAATCGAAAATGAAACTTATCACTCGAAGCACCGCTTTATTTGATTGTCGGCTTAGGACAACGTACGAACGACTGATTGACACTGTATAGCACTTAAAATTAAAGGATGAATTTTAAGTGTGGGCTTGAGTCTGATTGAGTGGGGTTTTGCACAGAAAACGGTACCAAACATATATCTGCATAATGGGGTCCATCGATTGGGAGTATTCAGATGTCCCCGTCCCCAGCTCCCTTTAAATAAATGTATTTCTTTCGGGATAAGTCGTCGACCTTGCAGTTAAGAGATATGTTCACTGTCAACCTGTGGTGAATGCCAAAAATAGCATGTAAATCCAATGAATGGAGTGCGTTTTGTACTATACTTTATATACTAATACTTTCTAAATAGTTCGGCCCCCCTGAAGATTCTTGTAGTTGTAGGTACACGGAAAATGCAGTGTTGTTAAAACATACACTCATGTGAAAGACAAATGCAGAGCTGCATCCGCACCCACAGCAATAATATAGCATGACTGCCCCAACATATCTGTAATTGAGATTCAAGCCGCATTTTCCAAATGTAGGGGGGGGGGGGCGCACTAATTGGTTCCCTCCATGTTGAGTCATCAGTAGTGGTTGTTTTACAGCCAATGATCATTTGGCCGTAAGTTTATTGGACCTAAATTAAAATTCACCTTGTATAACTTGCACTGGGTTTTTCTCTTCCTCAATTCAAAATGTTTGAAGTAATTCAGATCTATATTATTATTTTTTTATTCCCTCCTGAATGCTATTATTGCCACCGGCCACTTACGGTCCACCATGTGCTTGTGGAATGTCACCATCTTGATGGTGTGTCGCCGTTTCCACCTTTCACGAGACTTTATGAGTCTGTTCTCCTGTCAGGGTTTTTATTTTTTTTTATTTTTTTTTGTAGGAGGTATACAGATGTATAAGATCTAGAGTTGGGGTTTGTTTAAAATCCCTGTAATGTGTGGCACAGTGGCAACCCTGACCGCTTACCACTGCACTGTGACTGTGGTTGGAGCAAATGACCTAGCTGTCGACGCGGCATTAAGCCTCAATTACCTCCCCCCCCCCCCCCCTTAGGGGGGGGGCACACCAAACTCGGCAAAACGTCTCACGACAGGACATTTTGTCGAAAGCTGTCTCAGTATGCTGCAGACCTCTCCAAAACCATAGGAATGAGCTGAACGCCACACACCGGATGCGACATTGTCGCGAGACGTCTTTAGGCGTCTCACGACAACAAAGCGAAGCTCCTTAAAGTTTCGTCTGTTGGGGGTCTCTCCACCAGATGCGACGTCTCGCGACGTTTCGTCTTGCAACGACGTTTTGTCGATGCCACCCTTACCGCTAGCACAGATTCACATGTTGTGAAGTCCACCTGCAGCTTTACATTAATGCTTGGGATAAGTGATGAATCGTTTTTTTTTTAACCGTTGCCTTTTTTTTTGTTTTTTGGCGTCAATAGAACTGCATCAGGGAAAAAATGATTGGTCGTTGTTTATGCTCTTGTCATATGGAAAGTGCGAACTTGCAATTAGACTTTATTCAAATTTAGCTTCGTCTGTTCTCCAATTTCAGTCAGGTCTTTGAGGTGCCGCGCTCATTTCCATTCTTCCCCTTCTAACCCTTGCATTAGCTGGAATTACTCGATAAAGTTCGGTCTAATGAGCTGCTGAGATCTTAATTGTGTGGCAATGGGTCTCCCGCCCCCGCACTCTGCCTGTGGTTGTGACGAAAGGGGTTGTGATGATGAGAAAAATGAGAAATGGATCTTGTGAGCATCAAGACTTGCACTTACCAAATGTGGCTGGCTGTCAAGGTACTTAAAATAATTCTTTCAAGGATGCTTAAAAGATGCTTAAAATATGCTTTCAGGTGTTTAAAAGTGTCCGCATGTTTTGTCGGTGAAAGCGACGTATTATTCAACGTGTAGGTGTAAAGTTGTAAAATATTCCGAATTTAAATGTCTGTTTAAATAAATTATTGTAAATTACCAGAGCGTATAAAGAGATGCGTAAGACTTGGATGCCATGTGAGGAAGATTAGAGGACACAATTGGTGCTTCCCGGTGAGGCTTGTGTTGTGCAGGGAAGATGGCGTTGTGGTAATAATGTAAATAAAGCAGATTTCGTCTATTTTATTAGGAGAGGGAAGTGAAAAACGGGATTAGGTTAAATAAAATGGTATAGTGACCTCGATGGGTTTATTTCAAACACAAGGAACCCCTTGGAAGGGAAAAAATTAATCTATTTTGTTCATATTATTAGCAAAACGCCATCTTTCCTGCAGGACTCCAACCAGCAATTTATAACCTTTGATCTTCCTCACATGGTACTCTCCTGAAATAAACCATTGCCGACGTCTACGATATACAGTTCTTACCCACGGTCCCTAACTTTCACAATGCTAAAAACTATCAGCGATATATCCCATATCACCATATTTTAAAGGGTTCATACCGACCTTGAAAGTCAGGGAAAATCAGGGATAGCCAGGGATATGAAATACGGTCAGGGAAAGTCAGGGAAAAAATGGAAAATTGGCAAAAAGTCAGGGATTTTTTTAATTAAAAAAATGGGGCAAGAAGGTAGCAAAGCAAGTGGAATTTGCGAGACCACACGGTTCATTATAAAAATAAAATTCTAAAAATGAAAAAAAAGGTTCTAAAAAACCAGTTCATTCTAAAAACGAACTGTTTTATTTTAGAACCGTTTTTTTCATTTTTAAAATTTGGTTTTTAGTAAAAATCGTGTGGTCTCGCAAATTCCAGTTGCTTTGCTACTACTTTCTTGCCCCATTTTTTAATTAAAAAAAAATGGGAAAAATGTGAAGTTGGCATCCAGATGAAGTTATGATGCCAGGCTTGCAGAGTGAGCAATTGACTCTGTGTAATTAAAAAAAATTTTAAAAGTAAAAGTGTTTTGGTCAGAGATATTTGAAGAAATAAGTCAGGGAAAATCAGGGATAGTCAGGGATATTAATTTTCACTTATGAGTATGAACCCTAAAATTTTACAGTGCGTGTGGTATTCATATCGCCACCCTAAAGTGTGATGATAGGGATGCCATGCACAGTAAAGTGGAGTGATGTCACATGACGTGACTGTGAGGTGAACGACGTAATTTTTACATGAAGAAGTTTCTGTTATTTGCAACACGATAACAGACATCAGTCCATTGAATCAATAAAAAAGCGTTTCTCCTACTCCTTTAAAAAAAAAAAAAAATCCCACCTCAGTACCCCCCCCCCTCCCCTCAAATGGTATCTGCCGCAAACCTCACTGCATCAATGCAAAATTATGCAAACGTGACGACACAAAGATTTTACAAACAACACAGCTATGAAGGCAAACTTTCCATTTACCCCAACAATTTTGTTTTTCATTTCGAAAGTTAGGGACCGTGCGATAAATTAGTTATACCCCCCGGGGCGAACTGTATCGGATTTATAAGCCGGTGGGCGATATCCCTTACATGGCCAATCCGCTCGAACTACGTCTCTATATCGTCTCGGCCTTCGGCCTCCACATCATCTTGACGTAGTTCTCGCGGATTGGCCAAGTGCGGGATATCGCTCATCGTGTGATAAATCCAATGCAGTTCGCCAGGGGTGGTATGACTGTTACCTAACAGTTGGCGCTGATTCTGACTAGTGTGCGGAATCATTTGTTTTCATTTTCTTTTTTTTTTATCAGTTCCTTGACTACCAAGAAGACATACGTGCACACAGGGACCATTTTATTTAAGTTCCGTAGATCAGTTGCGAGTTTCGATTTTCCTTCCTCTTGGCTGTGAGACCAAGCCCCTTTCCACATGGCTGAGCTTTGCTCGTTGCGTTCTGGTCTATCACTCAGATCACGATCACTTTTCACAAGTTAATGCTTGCTTGTGTAGAAGAAATACCAATTGATTCTTAAACCAACTTAGCATATCCACTGGCGCCTCAAAATGGGTCCACTTCTTGGTTTTTCTACTCCTAATCGATCGATCAGCAAATCGATTAACTGAATTTGGTTGAGTCACGTTGGCCGCGTCTGAGGTCGAATGACACGTGATTATCAGCCCCATCCCATGCAAATGAGTTCATTAACGGACGCTGGCAAACGAACGCCGCTAGCGACAAATCTCTAAATAGTGCCAAGTAGGATAGGAAGGGGGAGGGGCTAACGCCGTAATTGCACGATTTCCTCTCTCGCGAAATCTCGTTAACACGACAGATAAAGATTTCATCGTGGAAATCCCTTCTGCGCAACGGAGTTGATTTAATGAAATTAATGGCTCTAAAAAATAATAATATGTAAAGTGGAAATTGTAATTTTTCTAAAGATGAAGAGGACGAATTCGTGTGGTTCCGATTAACAAAGTAGGCCCAACACAATTTAGAAAGTTGTAATGCGGTTGCTAACGTTGGCGACGTTTTTAAGGCATTTGGATTTTTTTATTGGGTTCTGAGAGTCTCAAACCTCAAATTAGTTGATGTGGAATTTGCGTCCATCAGTATGAAGGTAAAGTATGTTATTTTCGTCAAGCATAGCAAGGAGCCACCGTTCATCTTGTCTATGCCTTCCATAGCTCTTGTGCTGGGATGTATCAAGGCCGTAGAAGCCGCCACTTCCTCTACCCCCGCCCCCGCACCACATTTCCAGAAAAATACCTCCCACCAAACAAGTATTTACTTTAGTTTAAAATTGGCTACGCTTATTAAAAAAAAAAAACAACAAAGTTCAACCCACTTTTTTTCATTATAT
Source organism: Lithobius niger (assembly GCA_023313725.1). Taxonomy (NCBI): domain Eukaryota; kingdom Metazoa; phylum Arthropoda; class Chilopoda; order Lithobiomorpha; family Lithobiidae; genus Lithobius; species Lithobius niger. The sequence continues at coordinate 296 of JAHWFP010123301.1, read as the reverse complement.
GTTGGGAGAACTTCATTTTTCATTCCCCCATAGTATTTATTTTAGTTTAAGTAAATATTTCATTAAGTTGAAGTGTCGCCTCAAGAAGTGACACGTTTGTTTTCTGCGCAGTCACCACTTAGTCACTGTGTGTGCTGAAGAATTCGCCCAAAACGTTCCTCCTGAAGCTATAGTCTGTTTCACATTATGTTTGCAGGAAACTGACTGTATGACACCAAGTTTTCTTCCACTACAAGTGTGACACATGTGAATATCCCACTCGTAGACTCCACAGTAAGAGTCTACAAGTGTGATAT
>JAHWFP010123298.1:0-16852 GCA_023313725.1 Lithobius niger | reverse complement strand
ATAATAACCTTGCTAGGTTTATTCTGAACATTATAATACTCAACTTTACACATTTGGCTTTCCGCAGCAGTCAAAGAAACGACCAGTCACTGGCTTAAATTTCGATAAGTACATTTTTTTTGTTTTGACAGCTGGAGCAGTCCACAAACGCACCGCATGTGGCCGCCATCTTACCGGAAGTGACCAGGGGAGAGCAAGCAATAAGGACAAGGCTCTCCTAGTCAAAATACTTGGTGCTATTAGCCAATAAATTTAAATACACAATGTTTGAAAGCTACAAACAAGATAAATATTTTGGTCATCTATTTAAATTCTTAATAAATAAATAATGATTAATAATCACCTAAATGATCAGCTAAAGACAAATTTAGCCTATAGTCTACAAATGAGAGCAAGGAACAATTTTTTTTAATTTTTTTCAACATTACCATCCCATTGCTCTTATTTGTAAGAACCTGAATTCATGAAACACTTCATAAATTCGACACTCAATACATATTTGACATTAGATAGTCTCTAACACGCATGAAGGGTACACGAGTAAGTGCTTTTGTGAAGATATCGGCGGGGTTTCATTGTGTCTGGATGTAGCACAATGTGAAAACACCATCCTGAAGTCCTTCTCTCACAAATTTATATCTCATGTCGATATGTTTTGTTGCCGTTTTCTCACAGTTATCGTGACAGAATGCTATGGCTGACTGATTGTCACAATGAAGAACGGGGGTAACTCGACGTTTAAGAATTACATCTCTTCACATATTGCGATGAACCACTTTGTTTCAATGACAGCAAGAGACAGACCAACAAACTCTGCCTCCATGGTAGAGAGTGCTACCGATTTCTGCTTCTGGATACACCAGGTAATCGGAGAACCAGATAATGTGACTACGTATCCTGACCAGCTGCGGCAATCATTCAACGATGAAGCCCATGAACTATCTGAGTAAACGTCCAAGATAGCCATTTTTGATGAGTTGTTGTTCCATGATAGGACGTAACCTTTTGACGATTTTAGGTACGACAAGATCTTCAGAGCTTGATTCCAATGACTTTTGGAAGGATTTGCATTGAATTGCGAGAGTGCTGTTACGGCATATCTGATGTCTGGTCTCGTTCGTGAGGGTACATACATCAGTGACCGATACTCTGACGATCGTTGTTTGTCTTGTACTTCTGGACATCCCTCTCGAGAAAGACATGTTCTCACATTTAACGGGATCGAATTTGTTGATTAGAGCATCAATGTAGGACATTTGATGGATACAATATGTATCTCCGGTCTTTGCAAATGTAACTCCTAAAAAGGTCTTTATGGTGCCTAACTGAACAACATCATACTGTCCAGATATAAGTGCAATGGCTTTTCTTAGAGCTCTTTCTGACGACGCAAAAACGGCGATGTAATCAACATATACAAGAATAACAATAGAACAATCCATGTGATACACACAGTTTGTAGCAAATAGCCTTTTGAAGCCTAATTTTTGGAATGCTGAATCCAATTCTTAAACCACATTCGTCCGGATTGGTGCAATCCGTACAAACCATGATTCAGTTTCCACACATATCCACTTTTCTCTGCATAACCCGGAGCAAGTCTGAGATATGCAAGTTCTTACAGAACACCGTAGAGATAAGCACATTTTACATCAACATGTGTGTGAACCCATCCAAAGATTATCACAAGGACGAAGAAGAACCTGACGAGAGCAAATGCGATCACCGGCGAGAAAGTGTCTGTGTAATCAACACCATCTTGCTGTGCATACCCTTGTGCGACAAGACGAGCTCGGTAGCAAGCAACTTTTCCTTGTTCATTCTTCTTGGTCACGAATACCCATCGTGAACCAATGATAGTTTTGTCTTTGGGAGGAGTTGGAGATGGGGTATAGACGCTGCGCTTCTTTAAAGTGTCCATCTCTTCATCCATTGCAGCTTTCCACTCCTTGGCTTGAGGAGAACTAATTGCCTCTTCATAGTTCTTAGGTAGCATGATGTCGACGAAGTGAGCTTCAACATTTTCCATGGTACTCTCAAAGAACTGAGAATCGTCTTCACTTGATAAAGAAGCTATCAGGTTGACATCTGCTGGTGCTGCCCCTATGACAGGTGTAGGATTTTGGGGATTGTAATCAAATCTAGTGCTGTCATAATCCAGACCTTCTGCATGAGAAAAATCACTCACTTCCTTACGAGAACGTAGACGTTGATGTCCCATGTAGCGGTAGTAAATGTCATGTTTACCAGCAGTCTTTCCAGTCTGTCGAGTGACTACCATCCTTTCCCATCCTGGTAGAGGATCTCGAGCATTTAGTACATTTGTAATGGTAGGTACCATTAAAGTCCTTTGGTTTGGTGGTATTGTAGTACTGGGACCTGGGACTGCGATAATTTCTACGTAATGTGGGTTTTCCACCCTTCCTCTTCATTATGAAGATCTAGATCACAGAAAGGTGGCTCAGTCATCGTGACTTTCTGACGAGCATTTCTTAGAATTTCAGTACCGAGACGCTTTTCATCAAAAGTAACACTTTCAGTCTCTTTTATTTCTAGTACTTTATCAGGCATCCACACACGATAACCTCGAGTGTTTCTCGCATAGCCTACAAGAACACCCAACTCCGCTCTCTGTTCAAGTTTTGTCCGATATCTCTTTTTCCGATGAACAAAACAGAGACTTCCTATCTTGCGTAAATGTCGCCTGGAGATTGGCTTTGACCACCAGACGCCGTCAGGTACTCTTCCATCAAGCGCTCGATGCGGACTCCTATTTTTCAGATACATTGCTGTCATAAGCATCTCACCCCACCATGCAGTAGATAAACCAGAAGAGCTTAGTAGAGATCTCACAGAATCTAACAATGAGCGGTTAAGCCTTTCCGAAACACCGTTCGTTTGAGGAGAGTACACGTTTGTCCTTTCGGCCTTTATGCCGAGGTCTGTGAGCTTCTTTTGGAATTGCTGATGACAGTAATCGAGTCCATTATCTGTTCTTAGCCTCTTGATTTTTAATTCGGTTTCGCGCTCGACCCGAGCACGAAATTCCTCAAATTTGGAGAACACTTGGTCTTTAGTCTTCATGAGATACACAAATCCTTTTCGTGTGTAGTCATCTATGAATGAAACAAAGTACATCATGCCTCCATGAGAAGGGGTTGGAGCCTGACCCCATACGTCTGAGTGCACAAGTTCTAATGGCTGTTTTGTGGAAATGTCTGAAAACTTCACATGTTTTACGTGTGTTGATTTTGCAAGTCTACAATGATCACGTATTGGGTCATCTCCCGACAGTTCAATGCCGTCAAAATAACCTTTCCTGATCGCATCTCTCAAAACACTCGTTAAACAGTATCCTGTTCTATCATGCCATATTGCAGAGGCAGATACCCCAGTTAATGTTTGAAGTTTTGTGGCACTTACTCCTGCATGCCTTGGACTACGATTTGAAGAAGGCACTTCTGCGGAGTTCTTCGAGGCTAATTTTTCGTCAGCTGTGTTCACTGCTGTTTTCGTTGTTGCGGTTTTCTTCTTCTTGCTTGCTGCAGTTGATGCTGAAGATGCCGTTGCTTTATTATTTTTAAAGTCTACTGTTGCGTCCAAGACAAAGAATTGTTTCTTAATTGGAGCATCAACAAGTATGTCACCATCAGGTCGTCTTATTGTAAGTCCTTCTTGACCTGACGTGATACGGAAACCCGCTTTAAAACATTTGAACCCTGATACCAAATTTCTCCTCATGCCTGGAGCGTATAGCACGTCTTTCAGAGTAAGAGTCTCTCCTGAAGAATTGACAATCATGTTCACATCACCCATCCCTTTCACGATGGAGGATCCCTCTGCCAAGTCTGCAGGCGGGAGAGAGGTTGCGTGGAATGTTGAGAAATAATGTCTATGAGGACAAAAATGATTTGTCGCAGCTGTATCAAATATCCACTCGCTGTCTTGGACTGTCGCTGAATTTGCTTCAACGAAAAAAACGTTCGATGGATTTCCACTGCGACTTCGAGAGAACTTTGTGTCTTCTGTTTTATTTTGAGAGCAAGAATTTGCCATGTGTCCCTTTTTCTGACATCTATAACAGGTTACTTTAGACATGTCACGTTGCCTGCCACACCGTGAAGAGCTTCTCCGACGATTCCTTGACGGATTTCTTAGAGTACTGTTAGATGCTGTAGAAAATACTTCGGAATTTGACGTGCTATTTTCACCATTCCCTAGCACGCGACGATCATATTCGGATACTAGTTTTTTGGCAACGATCTTTGCTGTGAATTTTGCATCCTCTAAGGAATATAGTCGTTCACTAACATTGTCCCACCCACTAGACAATCCGTACAGGAGTTGATATGCAAGTTCATCATCTGGTACGTTTTTGCCAGCTTCTATCAACTCATTCGCTGCATATTTGACTCGAGATATGTATTTGGCCATTGTTTCATTAGGAGCTATGGTCAGTAAAACAAATGTTTTTCTCAGACATCCTATATGAGCACGAGATTTAGGCTCGTAGATTCCAACTAGTGTGTCCCATGCCTCCTTGGCATCAGTGGCGGTATGGACAAGGGGTTTGACATCATTTGTGAGGCCTAAAGCAAGCATGGCAAGAGCCCTCGATTTCCTCTGATTGTAGAGAGCTGTAGCCCCTGGGGTCCTCTCCTCAACTGCTGCTGAAGGGGGAATCTCTGAACCATCTATAAAACCTGCGAGTCCTCTTTCCATAAGTGCCATCTTAATGTCAAATTTCCACTGCCGAAAATATGGTCGTGAAGTTTATCAAACCGCATGGCAGTTCCTGCTAAAGGCGGATCCATCATTGACTGTGCCATAATTTTTTTTGATTGGCAAGCACACAAACTACTGAGGAATTTATCTCAATGTAGGCCTATGCCACACCTGAAGCACATATGTTTGTAGGCCTAAGCCTCACAAATATGAAGCACCTTTTTTTTGTGAAGTACACTACCCAAATGATATGAATACGGCACATGTGAAGCACATTATGTAAGTAGACCTATGCCATTTGCATAAATACTTTTGTGGGTCTTACGCACATATGTAGGCTTTATTTGCACCATTTACTTTGCACTGCATTTGCACTGAATACATTGCACTGCATTTGTAATATATTTTATCACTTGTATTTGCACTGCATTTGCCATTCGCACTGGTTTTATATTTGCACTAAATACTTGTAACTGTATATTTTATCACTTAGATTTGCACTTTGCTAAATACTTTATCAGTTGTGTTTGCACTATACGTATACCCTGCAATAAAATTTGCAACATGAAGAACTTTCGTGAAGAACTTAGATATCAGTTGTGTTTGCACTATATAACCTGCACTAAAATTTGCATATATAACGACATTCACCACAACATGAAGAACTTTCGTGATAAATATTGTACTGTCTTGGAATTTAGACGTTAGGCCTAATCATTACTGAACAGAAATTGCTTTAAGTAAAACGTAAATCGTATCCCTAAGTGTCAATACGATGTCTGCGATAATCTACTCGCAAGTAACGTGCACTACTTGTAATCAACGCTGAAATAGGCCTATGAATTCTTTACAAAAAAGCTGGATTTTTTTTTGTTCGTTTTTCTTTTTCACAAGACGTCAAACCCAATATAGTCGGTAATTTATCAGGACATTTAGAGCTTTTAAACGCCGGCCAAACAACTTGTTGCGGTGACTGCAACACAACACTGAACGAATGGGGATTAGCTATTGGCCAACGTCGTATGCATCTCTGACACTCGCTATAAATTTTCAGTACTTAAACTTCTTCATTTTCATTTCACCTTCATCTTCATTTTCATTTTATCATTAACTGGGCACATAACCCTTAGTTAATTAAATGCCGGATGATTTAAAACTAAAGTTGACACCTCCTCGACTGAGAACTTGAAACATGAATCAAAAAAGACGAATGACATCAGAACTTTCCATGTGGAAAAATGAACACCAGTCTTACCATAATAACCTTGCTAGGTTTATTCTGAACATTATAATACTCCACTTTACACATTTGGCTTTCCACAGCAGTCAAAGAAACGACCAGTCACTGGCTTAAATTTCGATAAGTACATTTTTTTGTTTTGACAGCTGGAGCAGTCCACAAACGCACCGCATGTGGCCGCCATCTTACCGTGAGTGACCAGGGGAGAGCAAGCAATAAGGACAAGGCTCTCCTAGTCAAAATACCTGGCGCTATTAGCCAATAAATTTAAATACACAATGTTTGAAAGCTACAAACAAGATAAATATTTTGGTCTTCTATTTAAATTCTTAATAAATAAATCATGATTAATGATCACCTTAATAATCAGCTAAAGACAAATTTAGCCTATAGTCTACAAATGAGAGCAAGGAACAATTTTTTTGATTTTTTTTTTCAACAGTTCCCACTGGAAAAATCCGCATTCATGTCAAGAAATGGATATCGCTCTGAGTTCAGCGTAACGTGCGCGTCCGTTAGGCTGCAGTGATCGAAGACTGCCGGATTTTTCTTCTGGTCCGTTTCCTCGCAGTCTGGAACCCGATTATCACGTATCGGCTTCTCGATAGAACTCGACGTGATCAATCTCTAACTACAGCTAGTCGTGGTGGGTAAATCGAGCATGTCAGAATACCAGTGTCGAAAGCTGTGGGTATGGTAATCCCGGCATCCACCAACCCGTACAACCTGTTCTTCTGCACATCCGAAGTGGTGACGTGGGGGAGGCACCAGGACACTTGCTCCAGGACGATCTTTCCTGGGACTACTCCGGTGTCTCGGAAGAGGGCATTGCGCGTCCGCGGCCCGCATCAGAATCAGCGTTTGTTGAACTCCGTAAATCGCTTTCGTGTACTCCTCGAAGAATCCCAGGAGATGGGAGAGGGGGATGGTATAAGCGAAAGATCCTTTCGGGGAGTAGGCACTTAGAAGAATGTCTCTCTTGTACTTGAAGACCGTATTCGGCCCGCCGTCGGCCGCTCTGCGTTCAGGAACCATCCCCTATTCGCAAGGTGGGTCTGGTCTTGCGGGCTGTAGGAGATGATTCCCTTAATGGTGCTGGCGAATCCCGGGTGATTGATCTCGTCCATGGTCTTATCCCCTATCTGGTACTTGATGTTCGAGAACAGGTTATCGCGTTGTTCATGACGGCTATCTTGACGGTAGCCGCGTAAGCCGACCCGTCGCTCGCTTTTAGCAGGGCACCCTTCACGTACAGGTAACTCCGGTGGGGATGGGTGAAGAGGTCCTGGTTCTGCACCACTATTCTCAGTTCCGAGTTCATGCTGTTCAAGTTCGTCCCGACTATCGGGGTGTAGTCATGGTAATTATACTCCACCAGGGACTCGTCCAGGGTAAAAGGCTCCTGGACGTTCAGGTATCCTTCTACGGTCTCCATTTCGCGTTGGTGATGAGGCTCTTGAGATAGGCCGCGTTCGACGGAGTCAGGACTTGCCGTCGTTTAGCTCGGGATTCGGTAGATGGGGGTGGAGGGTGCTGTTTGGGAGATGGTTTGTTGGGTTTGAAGTCCAACATTTAACGGATACCCGATACTCTTTTAAACGCGAAAAAAATTTCCATCTACCGGTATCTCAAGTGCAGTCTCACGGTCACGGTCTCGCCCCGCAAATAAAGCGGAAGATCGTCCTGGTCTGTCAGCCACATTCTGTTCGAGTGAATAGCGTTGCTGGTTACCAGTAAATATATCAGGTCGACCCGTTCACGTAAGAATTGCCTACCAGGTCGCAGTGTACCAAGACGGAATTGACATCGAGGACGTTGGCCGTGCTCTGGGCATACTCCTTGTACTCCAGGCTCGAATCCGAATAACTTCCCCACAGTCGTTGGGTCGGCACTGCAGAAATCCACCTTGTAGACCTTGTACGTGATATGCAGCTCACATTTCAGAGTGTTGGGGTTGCTGACGATGCGAATGTGCAAGGCGTCATTCGAAACGTCCTAATGCCCACGCTTCTTCAGTTCCCTGTAGACGTGTTTTTCAATCGCTTCCAGTTCGTGGGAACCTTCTGGGATGACAAGTTTCGTCCACTGCCTACTGTTGTTGTGGCTATACCGAAACGTGTCCGAGTCGAAGGCTTTCACGTTCGGGATGGAGTTGTACGTTTCCAAGATGACCAGGGCGATCTCCCGTCCATCCGAGTTGTCCTCGAGCAGTAGGGGCGTCAAAAACCTGGTGGGAAAATCTGCGGTGTTCGAGGAAAGAACTATGGAGGAGGAAGGCATCGTTCCCCAGACCTCGCACGAAACGAAAGTGGTCTCGAGCATTGATCTTTAGCCCTTTATTGGTTATTTTTTCCTAACATCTCCCAAACTCTTCGATCAACTGGCCGTGCTCGGCATCTGATAGCTTTCAACTCCGCGTAAATGTGCACGATTTCCAGGTCTAGTAAGGTGTTCCCCGCATCTCTCGAAGCCCTGATCAGTTTCAGTTTTTCGCACAGATCGTTTCGGTCTTTGTAAAACCGGTATCCTTGCCCTCGTTGAGCCGGTTGCTTCGGTTGCCGCTGCTTAACGGACTTAATGCACGTTATGTATCCTTCTCCTTGTCGAATCGGTTGCTGGGGCCCCTTCTCATTGCCAAACACCGGTTTAATGAAGATCGCGTACTTGTAACCGGCGCTCGACTTCAGTCTCTTAGACTCGGGATCGTGGTCACGGTAGACCGCGCTGCTTCTCCTGAGAATATCATGATAATCCAAAAGACTCGGGTGATCGTCGGTTGGTTTACGGGGGTTCTTGAGCATGATCAACTGCCACAACTCGTCGGTTCCCTTGTACTTTTTCCCTCCTACTACCACCTCATCCCCTTCAAAGTCCAAGTCCGCGGAACCTATCTTGTGCCGTTTACTTTCCGGGTCGTACCTTATACCGAAAGTGGGGTCGGTGAGCGTCTCCCTAGTGGCGAACATGCTCAGGTGCTCGGTAGCCAGCGGTTCCAGTTGCGTGTTGTCGAGCAAAGAAGTCTCTTCTTCCAAGTATCTCATTCGAGCGTTCGGTGTAATGGCTTCGATTTGCTTGAGGGAGGCCAGTGTGAGTGCTCCTATCAAGCTGGATAACCGCCTCATCGCCTCGGCATTAAAAGCCAACTCGGATTCCGAGTCTTCCGTATCTCCCCTATCTTCCTCCCTGTTATAGCCGGGGCCGGTCGCGGCTTCCAAGGCCCTCTGAATGTATGTGTTGTTTCTGCAGCCCAGCTTCGATGGCCAGCAACTCCTTGATCTGGAGCTGACGTTGAGTGGCTGCCTCCTTGCTGTCTATAGCCCGGAGTTTGGTCTGCTCTCGGATGGGGTTCGCGATCGGTTTGAAAATCTTCGTCAGGTTCTCCGACTCAGTGGCCCTTTCGAGTCTCGCGTTGAGGAATTTCTGCTTGAGGCACTGTTTTAAAGCCTCGAACTGTTTGGAGAACGGGTCCGGGCGATGTTGAGGTGCCATGGCTTTTTATTGAGGGGAAAAAATCGCACGTCCTCGTCAACCCAAACACGCGAGTTCTCGTCAACCCAAACACTCTCGTCCTCGTCAACCCAAACACGAGCATTCTCGTCAATGTCGGGTAACGGCGAAATGAGGAACCACCTTGATCATAAAGTCGGGGATTAACGAGGTTCCAGACACGCCCGGTGATCGCACCGGCAACTCAATCCCAGGTTCTTGTCAATCCCGGCTTTGACGACCCTTTTTAATTTGTCAAGCCTACCCCCTTCAAGATCATTATTCTCGGTGAAAATACGCCTGGATCTGGGCCTTTTTTTACCTGAAAATTCACACTTAAGAACAAAAGGAGCAGCCAGCTAATGACCCCAAGCTCCGACTTAGCTCTGATAATCCGGCTGCAGGTTCACCTATTCCGGCAAATCCACGACTAGTTAGACGCCCAGATCGTTATATCCTTCGGTCGGTAACGCTCGCACGTCCACGTTAACACTAACACACACTTCCTCATCAACCCAAACACACACGTTCTCGTCAACGTCGACGTCAACATCGGGTAACAGACTCAATCCAACATGCGTCTGTACCTCCCGTCTCTCAGGGGTTTGGTCTTGTCGATCATTAGGGACCCGTGTGGGTCAGATTTCCAACACTGTCCGCAGGTCCGCTTAAACTCCTCGAAGCTCATGTCACACCCGACATGGTTGTTGTAGACGTGCCTGAGATTGGCATTGTCTTGCCTGAAGAGCATCAGGACGTTCGCGTTGTCTCGGACCACCCTCTTCGGTATCCTGCTGCCGCACCTTTTCCGAGACCAAGGCTAGCGTGGTCGAATGCTTCAACCGGAACTTGAAAACGGCTATGTGGCTTGAGTTCACCCGCAGGGGCAGCTACCAGTGGCTCGACCTGGTCTTCCTACTTCACGCCGGTACAACGGATCTGTGCACAGAACGATCGGGCTTAGACCGAAAGACGCGGTTGCGGATATTCCACCGACAGTTCGAGCGTCGAATCGCTCGTCTGCTAAGTCCAAGTTTAAAGTCGGGGACGAGGTGTGGATATCCCGTGTCAAAGGGACGTTTGATAAGGGATACTTGCAGAACTGGACGAACGAGGTATACGCCGTGGATAAAGTGCGGAACACGAGTCCCATCACGTACACCTTGAGGGATTACGGTGGAGAGGGTATCGAGGGTGGGTTATACGAGCAGGAGTTTCAAAAGACGCGGGTGCCGGACCTGTTTCTGGTGGAGAAGGTTTTAAAGGCGCGGAAGGCGGGGGAAAGACCAGTTACCTGGTTAAGTGGCGGAATTACGACGATAAGTTCAACACTTAGGTCGATAACCTGGACTTGCTGGGATGAGTCAGAACCGACCCGGGATCAGGGCAGTGGTGTGGGTGTGGGCCAACATCCCCTTTTTAGCTTTTGAACCGAGTTCCCGTTTAGCATTTTAACCGAGAAAACAGCGAGAAAAATAATCCTAAAGGGAGGTACACCACCGTTTCATTTAAAAATTGTCTAGTGTCGAAAAGTCAGCTGATCAGGGAGGATGTATCCCGACTGCTCCACCGATCCTCGAAGATCTGGATACACGTTCACCCTGACTATGATATAAGGTCTTAAAGACGTGGAAAGCGGGGGAAAGGTCAGTTACCTGGTCAAGTGCCGGGGTTACGACGATAAGTTCAACAGTTGAGTCGTTAACCTGGACTTGCTGGGATAGTGTTGCGAACAAAGTGTGCAAAAAATGTTTTTTTCGTATATAAATGCAAGGAGTGTACATTTCGTTTTCAATCCTCCGCCTTCACCTGCGCCTTTTGCTCGGACCTGGCAACTGGTCGAACACCTACCCGGATGTCACCAACAGGGAGACCCGGCAGACGATTTTCGTTGCATCCTCCACCGTTCCATCTGTGAGGAGACCGGGTATGAGGACTGCACCGTGGAGCCTCTAACCTGCTAAGATGGCTACGCTCCTCTCCTCCGCGATCCCGTACGCCTCTTGACCTGCACCAAACCCGCCATCGCCCGACTTTTTTTCGCCTGCCTGACCAGCCTCGTATCGTGCAAGTTCCAACTGTGTCTTACTGTGAGGTTTTCCAAAGCCAGGCAAACCCTCAATGCCGGGTTCTGGACCCTCTACGCCAACGCTCCCTGGGCTCACAACGTCGCCACCTTACTCGACAAGACTTACCAGAAGAAGAAGAAAGGTAGCGGCTGGATTGTTGATGCTGTGAAGGAACTCCAGATCAAGGTGGGGAAGTACGACCCGTTCCGCGCTTCGTCTTACGTTCCCCTCCCAGTACAGCTGAGGAAGAAGCGCCAGTTCGTCGTGAACGTGGAGAAAACGATGGACAACCGCTGCTTCCTGTACTCCGTGTTGGCAGCGATTCCTGTAATGGATCCCCAACATTACGAGCAAAGGATGAATACCGTCGACCACTCGATACTTCGGTACCCGGTGAAGCTTCGTCAGATTGACGAGTTCGAAGCCAAGAACATTTGTCTCGCCATTATTGTGATCGCCTTCTCCATAGAATTGAGACTTCACCCCATTTGAGTCTGCAAGTCCATGGTCGGTCGTCTGGTGATCGACTTGCTGTTTCTGGCCAAAGGACGATGACGATGGCAGTACCAATTTCCACTACTGCACCATAATGAATTTCGACGGCGTCTTCAAGCGGGAGGGTGTCGGTACGCACAAGAAGTTCTTCTGCAGGAACTGCTTCTCGGGGTTCACCAGGGAAATCACCCTCTGCAAACACCGTGCGGAATACTTCGCCCTGAACCCGAGCCAGCGGTTGAGGTTCCCTAAACCCGGCGCAAACACCCTGGAGTTCAAGCACTTCAGTCGGCCGAACAAACATCCCTCGATCATCTATGCCGACTTTCAGTGCTTGCTCCAGCCCGTGTCGGGGCCTCTACCCGGTCCAACCACCACTTCGACGAATCCCATCCACAAGCACCTGCCCATCAGCTACAGGTACGTCATCGTCGGGCCGGGTGGAGAGATCGTGAACGAAAAGTATCACTTCGGGCTCGACGCGTGTAGGACTTCATGAAGTAGGTCAAAGAAGAGGCCCTGAAATATGCTGCCATCATCGCCAATCCTCGACCTCTCGCCCTCACCGAAGAGGAGCAGGCCCATTTCGAACTCGCCCAGAACTGCCACTATTGCCGGCAAGGTTTTTACCCGGGGTTGTACGCTTCGGAGTAGAAGGCTCGAGAAGAGATGAAGGTGCGGGATCACGACCACTTCCCTCCCGGCAATTACCGTGGCGCGGCTCACAGCAAGTGCAACTTGTCGGCGAGGCACACCAGCGTCATCCCGGTAGTCTTCCATATTTTGGAAGGCTACGACATGCATCTATTGGTGTCAGCTGCCAAGAAGTTTACTGGAAGCGTCGACGTCATCGCCAGGAATGCGGAGCGATTCCAGAGCATGTCGGTGAACCTGAAAACCCCCCACCCTCTCCCCAACGCACCCAAGAAGAATCTCGTCATCACGCTCAGTTTCATCGACAGCCTGAACTTCTTGGCCTCGTCCCTGACAACGCTCGTCACGAACCTGAAGAATGCGGGTGGCACCTTCTCCATTCCCCGAGCCGGGCTGGAAAGAAGCTCCCTTCGAGATCGATTCGCCGCATTCAACCCCGACATCAACACCGATACCCTACTGAACCTGCTGACACGGAAATGACACGATCCTGAAGAGTACGTGACTGGGAGGAGGTGTACGACGAAACGAAGTTGCCCTCAAAGGAAGCTTTTCACTCCAAAGTCAAGAAGGAAGACATCGGCGAAGAGGAATACCAACATGCCTGGACTGTCTGGAGCATGTTGGCCGTCAAGCTCTTCGCCTCCTACCATGCCGTTTACCAACTCACGGACGTCTACCTCCTCGCAAATGTCTTCGAGAACTTTCGTTCTCTCTGCCTCCGGACTTTTCGTCTCGACCCCTGCTACTACCTATTGACATCCGGTTTCAGTTGGGGCGCTGCACTTCGGCAGACGAAAGCGAAACTCGACCTCTTCACCCACGTCTTCAAACACAACTTCATAACTTCCGGTATCAGGGGCGGACTTTCGTACATCGCTCGTCGCTATGCCCCCACTAACAACCGTTATTTTCCCGAGACTTTCGAACCGGAGCGTCCCATCACCTTCCTCATTTACCTGGATGCCAACAACCTGTACGGGTGGGCCATGATCCAGAAGTTACCGTACGGGAGGTTCGAGCCTTCGACGTCTGCTCGGTTCCCGACGACGGGGACTATGGCTTCATCTTGGAAGTGGACCTGGACTACCCTCCCGGATTACACGACGCCCACAACGACTACCCGCTGGTTTCAGAATCGTTGAAGATCGACCCTTTGATGGTTTTGCCGTTCTCTGAGAGGGTGGCCGAGGAAATCGGACATGTCGTGAACTCGACCACCTAGCTGGCCTCCAACCTCTTCAACAAGCGGAAATACGTCGTCCACTACCGGAATCTGAAGTTTTACCTGCAGCAAGGCTTGGTTCTCCGCCGCATCCTCGGATTGAAACAGGCAGCCTGGCTGAAACCCTACATCGAGGGTAACACCGTGCGAAGACAGGCTGCACAGAATGATTTCGAGAAGAACCTTTACAAGCTGGCGAACAACAGCGTATTCGGTAAGACGCTAGAGCAAAAGCAGAACAGGATGTCCGTGAAATTCGCCAGCAAAGTCGAAAATTCGGTGAAGTACACCGCGCTTCCTCACGCCGACTCCTTCCAAATTCTCAACAACAGCCTCATATCCGTACTGCTAAAGGCCAGGACGATCGACTGCGACCTACTGATCTATTCCGGGTTTGCCATCCTGGAGCTTTCGAAGCTATTAATGTACCAGTTCCACTACGAGTACGTCAAACCGAAGTACGGAGACAATACGTCGTTGCTCTTCATGGACACGGACAGCCTGTTTTACTCCATCGAGACGGAAGACGTCTACGCGGACATGGCCGAGGATCAGAGCGAGTGGTTCGACACGTCAAACTACGACCCTACCCATCCCCTCTTCAGCGCCGAGAACAAGCTAGTCCTCGGCAGGTTCAATGATGAGCTGGGTGGGGTGCCGGTGAAGGAGTTTGTGGGCCTCAGGTTTAAGATGTACTCGTACATCACCGCGGATGAGGAGAAGCAGACGGCAAAATGCGTGAATAGGACCTTTGTCCGTAAACATCTTAGACACGAGGGCTACAAACGTTGTCTCAAACAACACACCGTCAACAAGGGGGCATGGACAACCCTTCGTAGCCGATAGCATAAAGTCACCACCGATGTCTTTACCAAGTCCTTGCTTTCGGCTTACGGCGACAAATGGTTCGTCCTGGAAGACGGGGTGCACACCTACGCCCACAGCCACTACCAGACTTCCGATACCGGAGGTGGGGATGAGGAGGACGACGACTTCGACCCCGACGTGGACCTCGACAGCGATCTGGAAGAGGTGGAGAAGCGAGATCGCGAAGGGGAAGCGTCGAATAGCGAGGGAGAGGATGCTAGAGTCGAGGGCATACCGTCCCGTCGAGAAGTCGGCAGGCCAAGTTGGACGAGAGGGAGAGGAAGAGAGAGGCTGATAGACTGAGGAAAGAGGCTGCCGATCGGGAGAGGTACGCCTCCATGCGTGAAGAGAGGAAGATGGCCAGGAGAGAACAGGATGCGACGCAGAAACGGAAGAAGCGCGAAGAGCTGAGTGAGGAACAGAAAGAAGAGAGAAGAGAGCAGGATGCGGGGCAAAAATGGAAAAAGCGTGCAGAACTCACCGAGGAGCAAAAACGAAACCAGTACCGTGAGTCGGGAGGAGCAAGACGCAAGGAGGAGAAAAGAAAGGCCATGACCGAAGAACAGAAGGCTGAGGCGAGATCCAGAGACGCGGCTGCTAAGAGAGCCAAACGTGCCGAGGAGAAGGAGAAGAAGTCCTAATTCCTTCCCTATTTACACAGTGCGGTCGGCTATACCATTTAAAATGGGAAACTTTTTAAATGGTAACGAGACGACACACAATGGATAATCTAACCGCCAGCATCTTGATCCTTTTCACCCCGCTCAGCCACACAGAACAAATAACAGATACGAGCAGAAATAAAATATTCGTATTATAGTATATCCTTTCGTTACACAGTTCATCTTTACAGCATTTAGCTCCCATTGGTTCAGTGAATGCAATAATACGGAATAGCCATGGCAAAAAAAAAAAACAATGCAGTATTACTCCACAATAACAATTTCATCGTCACTCTCTAGTGTATCTTCCCTCAGCGATTTGTAAAACATGCAGCTGGCATCCTCTGGCTCGGATGTCTCTTCTAAAACTGGCATTTTGTTGTTTTTCAAAATTGGGACTGACGAAGCATCTAATACAGCCTCAGCAGCCATGTTGTCTGTGACACCCAGCAGTAAATCGGGGGAAAAAGCATGTGGACTTGAGCATTTCTAGCCTCAAAGAAGTGATTTTCTGACCTAAACGTATCAATTACAAGGACTTGAGCATTCTTTTATTCATAATTTTTGTACACGTACATACTTCTGGTTAAGCAGGCTTTAAATTTAATTTTATTTAATTTTTTTTGAAATTGTGACTAACGCATTTTTGGCACCAAGCTTATCATTTAAAGAAACATTTTATTTGTGTGAACTTTTTAACTCTACTATTGTGACTCACAGCTATCCCACCAGACTCAGCTACAGTTTCACTTTGACCCCTCCCCATGACGAATTAATAAATACCAATATTCCTTTTTCACTCAAAGTATTAAGTTATGGAATAATCTGCCTGCAGAAATTAAGAACGCCCCTTCTGTTCAAGCATTTAAAGGCTGCCTTTTTCAACATTTATAAAATTCCTAGTGTGATCACTCTCCCCCACCCCACTCCTCCCTCTTTGCTGCATTTATTATTATTATATTTTTAAATACTTAGCATCACATAAATGTATTTTGCTTTTTGTTTGTTTCTGTGTGGTGTTATTTTATTGATGGGTTAGGTGTAAGATTGGGCTTTCCAGCCTAAACCTCGCCCTTTGTAAACTCTGACGATATCATTTTCTTGTTTTATTTTTATAGTACTTTGTGTGCAATAAAGTTTATTATTATTATTATTACATATTCCTAATTTATACTCATGGTGTGTGATTTGTATTTAAGAAGTTAGCAGTTCAATGACCTTGATAACATTTGGTAAGGTAAGTAGTGGTAAAATACTATATTGAACCAGTACCCTCTCCCCCACATAAGCAAACCTCCAATACATCTCTCTCTCAAGAAAACCCAATCAAAAGGGTGGATTTTCTTGAGTAGGACGTTTATTTGGGTGGCGGGGGGTGGGGTGAGCGGGTCGAAAGTGTATTAAACTGCATCATTCCTCAAGTAAACCT
>JAHWFP010123289.1:6032-16135 GCA_023313725.1 Lithobius niger | reverse complement strand
TAATAAAGGTAGAGGTCGGTGTAGGAATGTCCTTAATATTTCGTGTAGAAAAGGAACCTCATATTCAGTAAAGATGTGAATCCTACATCACAGCATGTATAGTCTGCTCCCATTGTTTAGTTTATATGTGAATACTACAATCTGTTGATGTATATTCAAGATATGCTTGTAACCCTAAAATGGCTGCTATTTGAAAATCCCGATTTCTCACAAATTTTGAAAAAAAGACGAAATGCCTGGTAAAAATTAAACTAATTAATGCACTATGGGGGGGGGATTGAGGCTTAATGGCGCGTCGACAACTTGGTCATTAGCGCCAACCTCAGTCACAGTGCAGTGGTCCGGGTTGCCACTGCACCACAAATTACAGAGATGTTATTCAAACCCCTAATCTAAATCTTGTCATACATCTATGGTTGTTGTTAGTGTGTAATAGACACCATTTTAAATTAGAATGACCATTTTGGAAATATGCTTATCATCGTCTGATTTCTTTCTAATTTAGGATGTGGGGGGGGGATTGAGGCTTAATGGCGCGTCGACAACTTGGTCATTAGCGCCAACCTCAGTCACAGTGCAGTGGTCCGGGTTGCCACTGCACCACACATTACAGAGACGTTATTCAAACCCCTAATCTAAATCTTGTCATACATCTGTACCTCCTGCAAAAATTGAAAAACACCGGACAGGAGGACAGACTTATCGCCCAACTGACGCGCAATGTCATGCGGAAGATGGAACCGACGACGAACACCATCAAGATGGCGACAATCAACAAGTAAGTGCCGGACCGTAAGTGGCCGTCGACACCAATAACATTCAGGAGGGTCAACCCCCCGCAAAAGGAAACAGTGAGTAAGTCGGGTGTGACCAATTCGCAAACGAGCCAACACAACCTCCTCACGGCGACTGCGGCGACCCGCCGAGTGCCACTCCTCGACAGTGCTTTTAATAGCCCGTAACTTATTACCGTCCTGTCTGTCCCACAAGGTTTGCCAAAAAGCGTGTAACCTCAGACGCAGAGTTAGAAAGGCATCTGAGGGAACAAGGCTGAGATCCCTACCGAGTGGGCCAGAAAGGGCCCCCTTCGCAGCAGAATCAGCTTGTTCATTCCCTGCTATCCCAACATGGCCCGGGATCCAGCAGAAAAGCACGGTTTTCCGCTGGCCAGGCAAGCGGGAAAGCAAAGCTTGGACACGTTGTGTCAAGGGGTTCCGAGGATTGTAATTCGCCAAGGACTCCAGGGCACTCATGGAATCACTAAAGACAATGAAATGCGTGCCCTGAAGGTCAAGGATCCATTCCACCGCCAACCCAAGAGCCAAAAGCTCTGCAGAAAACACAGAATAGCCTGACGGAAGGCGATGGGCAACCGTTACACCCTTACACACACAAGCACACGCCACGCCAACGTCGGACTTCGACCCATCAGTAAACAGGCGCTGATAACCGGCGTACTGAGAACTCAGCCGCCGGAACTCCTGTAAGTACCTTGCTGGTAGAGTGGAACCCTTCGGGAGGGAAGCCAGAGCAAAAATGAAACTGCCACCTGGGACAAGCCAAGGGGCAACTGGCATTCTCCCAAGCCTCAAGACGCAGGGCATTTCAAAGGCTATCTCCTGACAGGACTGCTGGAGCCTATCGCGGAAATCACCCTTACCCACCCTGCGTCTACCGACTCGCAAGTCTGGCCCAAAAACCATGGACCAAGCAGGACTGGATTGCACAGCACGCAAACGCACAGCATACTGAATGGCAAGCTGTCGCCGACGAATGGCCAAAGGTGGCTCCGAGGCCTCAGCATAGAGGCTGACCACTGGAGAAGTTCGAAAAGCCCCAGTCGCCACACGCAGGCCACTGTGATGCACAGTGTCCAACATCCGGAGAGTGGAGTCACTAGCCGAATCATAGACCATACACGCATAATCAAGTTTGCTGCGGACAAGGGCTCGGTAGAGGCGCAACATGGCAGCGCGATCGGCACCCCATGAAGTGCCCGACAGGACCCGCAAGATGTTAAGCGCCCGCAAAGCCTTGTCTTTAAGCTGGCGTAAGTGTGGAAGCCAAGACAACCTGGAATCGAACACCAGACCCAGGAAACGAGCCTGTGGGACAACAGGAATTTGTGCCTGTCCCAAGTACAGGCAAGGATCCGGGTGCAGTGTTCGTTGGCGGCAAAAGTGGATGCACACAGTCTTGTCCGGAGAAAACCGGAAACCATTACTTACCGCCCAGGTCTGGACTTTATTAATTGCCAGCTGTAGCTGCCGCTCGCAGGTCTGCATGCGAGCTGCCCGAAAGCGCAGGCCGAAGTCATCGACAAACAATGACTGGGGAACAGCAGCTTGATGAGCAATGGGGTTGATCCCTATAGCAAACAAGACGACACTAAGAACACCTCCTTGAGGCACACCATTCTCTAAGACAAACGGGCGGGAAAGAGTCGCCCCGACACGAACGCGAAAAGAACGGCCTGAGAGGTAAGCAGAAAGCAACAGTGGCATCTGTCCCCTCAAGCCATAGTTATAGAGATTACGGAGAATCCCATAACGCCACGTCGTATCATACGCCTTCTCCAAGTCAAAGAAAACCTGAACCAGATGATGACGCAGGCGAAAAGCCTCCCTCACATCTGATTCAAGGGCAACTAGATGATCGATAGTTGACCGAAACCGTCGAAAGCCACACTGGGACACAGATAAGAATCCCCGTGATTCCAACACCCACACCAACCGCTCACTGACCATCCGTTCCATAAGTTTACAGACACAGCTAGTCAGAGCGATTGGGCGATAACTGGAAGGAGAAGTAGGGTCTTTGCCCGGTTTTACAATTTAGGATGTAGACGAACTAGTTACATGAATCAAAATAATTGTGAATGGTCGTTATTAATCCGTAATGATCGCCATCTTAAAATAAGGTGAATGTTTTGAAATTAGTCTTATTATCGTCCGCATTCCTTCAAATGTAGCACATAGATGAAATAGTTGAAACGAATATCGGAAACATCGGTACAAAAGTATCAATATCGGTAACAATAGAGCATCAATATTTTCAAGAGTATCAGCAACAATAAAGAATCAATATCGTTAGATTATCAGTAACAATAAAGCATCAATATTGTCAGTGGTATCGGTAAGGAAACACATTAGTAATAACAGCAACAATATCGCTAACAGAAAGGATCAATACCAACAACAGTATCTCTAACACACAATAACAGCTAACAAAACATCGGAAGTACAATGGTTACTCTCAGCATGAGAACTGCGCGATAACCTTCTTCTCCAACAGAAAACACCACCCCTTCAAACTTAATCATAACATCACTTGCATCAGGGGGGGGGGGGAGATGAGGCTTAATGGCGCGTCGACAGCTTGGTCATTAGCGCCAACCTCAGTCACAGTGCAGTGGTCCGGGTTGCCACTGCACCACACATTACAGAGATATTATTCAAACCCCTAATCTAAATCTTGTCATACATCTGTACCTCCTGCAAAAATTGAAAAACACCGGACAGGAGGACAGACTTATCGCTCAATTGACGCACTTTCATCGGCACATTGCACAAGCTGTTAAATATGTGTGTTTTTTAACCTTTTACTTTTGCAATATTTAAAAAATGGAAGGAAGCAGTAAACTCCTGAAATATAAATATGTCTGCAAATTTACCTTCATGTGCAACATGCCACAGTGTAAGTAACGTTATAACCTACTTGCGTGTCAGCCAATTTCTTATTATGTTTAGTAATGGTTTGCTGCCTAGAAAACAGAAAGTCACGGCTATATTCCAAGAATTACTCGATCTTTCTTTTCTGATGGTTGTTATGGATATTCTGACGGATGCACTGACATCAGTTAGTGTTGCAATAACCATTGATAGCAAAGACCATTGTTAGGGCACGTTTACGCAACCACTCGTTTTTGCATTCTCGCAGCTAAAAGCTAGAAATCACCTCAAATTCCAACATGGCGGCTGTTTTATGTCTGCCGCCTCGCAACGAAAACAGCATATATCGTGAGTTCAGAAGCGTTTGGGAAAATTGTCATGAGGAATTCTTTATATTATTGGCACGGATTATAAGACTGCAAGTATTTACTCAAACGATGTCGGACTTAGCTAATCCATTTAGCGTTGTTACCATGGCAATGTCACCTTTGCCATCGCGATTGAGTTCTAGCTGCGAGGATGCAATGGCGAGACGCTGCGAGAATGCAAAGGCGAGTCGCCGCGTAAACACGCCCTTACCGTCGTTAGACGAGGGCTGATATGTTGGAATCAGTAAATATGCAACAGTGTTGAAACGCGGAACTTGGTGATATCCTATTTATCTACCAATTTCAACATTTTATCCCGTTCCTCATTGTGCAGTGCAAGTTCGTCGATTGTTGCCCGATTCTGAAATCCTCCTACAGCGAACAAGGGAAATAAGAAGTTGTCCCACCAAATAAGAACTTGTGTCACCACCCAACAATGAAGAATTCCAAAAGTTTTCGTAACAATGGAACATGTGTGAGTCAGATGTCGAAGTGCAAAATACATTGTTTGGCGCACAATGTATATTTGTTCAAAACTATTTCTGGTAGCTCTAAACTAAGGATAAGAGACCCCAAGTCTCGATTCGCATTCTTAGCAGTTGATGCATGCCAGTACCCACTGTGAGCAAAGACCAATGTTATCATTGTTCGGAAAGGAATGAGATGTTGAAATAGGCAGATAAAGAATGCGACGAACTCCTTTCAACAAAACAAAAAAGCATCACAGAAATAGACAATTCTTGCAAACCCCTCCTCCCCCCCCCCCCCGGGGGGTGTACAGGGGTTTCTGCCATCCATTAATAAGAATTTGTATTGTAGGTAACTACAACCAGGACGCTACCAAAATGATGCAATAAAATGTACAGTATACAAATAAAACATTTTATTCTTAATGATTTAATTGTTTAATGAAATTTGACACCACAGTTTCAACTCTCACAAGCGACTCCATCCACATTTACACAATTTCTTCCTTCACTGGATGTTTTCCACTATGCCGTAAGAGACTTTTGCTGTTCTCAAAGCATCTGCCACAAACTTGGCATTTGTATTTTTCTTTATGAATGTTCAAGTGATAGTTTAGTCCTCTCTTGGACTTAAACATGTTGAAGCAATGCTGACAACGCCACGGGAATTCTTGATTATCTGGAAAGGAATGAATGAACGAATCTGATTATGAGAGTTGTGTTGGACTGGAAACAAGGGAGTCCATCATTCTTATACCGTTGCGGTGATGAAAAGTTAGTCATAACTAACTAATTTTTTTTATTTAAATTAGTTTCTTTGAGCCTTAAGTCAGCCAAAGTAACTTAATGCTTGAACCCGCTCAATTTTGAACATTACCAGACTTTTAGAGAAGAAGAAATATCCGGTAAAGGGAGGTGCCAACCCGGGGATTCGATCCGGGAAACCTCCGAACATCGTAGGGACCGAAGGATTGTCCAGAATTGGCTAGAATAGTTCCCATAGCCGCTGAAGGAGCATGTAGCCTCTCACGCTACCCTGGCAAGCAGTTCTGGCGGGGACTTTGCCTAGGTCCCCTTTCCAGGGGTTCAACCAGATCCGCAAACCTTCAGCAACCAGGCTGAGCTCTCTCACGACTCAGCCACGATGACCACTGAATGTCATTGAATGAATGAATGAAATTTATTGCACACAAGGCAAACGGTAAAGGAAACGACCCTACTGGACATGGACAACCATTCCGACAATTACCAAAGAAAACAACAAATAAGAAACGTAATAATTACATCAGGTACGTGCTGCTAAATATAGTATTGTCGAAAAGTGTTACACAGATATAATTACAATACAAGCAGTAAAGTATCTGCCGAAATAAAATGTAAAAATATTTTTTTAACGTATCCAAAGACAGAACAGAATTGTTTGGTATTGTCGGAAAAGACGTGTCGTCAGGTCCAATTTTTTGAACGTAACCATGAAAGGAGTCATCAGCTCGCCAGGGAGGTTGTTCCATACATTCACTACATGATTAGCATAAGAACACTTATGACAACCCCTACTGGATGCCCCAACAACAAGATAAGGCGTTTGGCCACCAAGTAGTCATCTCCTACAAGTAAATCAAAAAATATAGTTTATCGAAGCTCAACAGTGTAAAGTAAACTGTGCATCGTGTGATATACACTGTTTAGTTTAAGGCGTTGAAAAGTTTGAGAAGTTTTCCTCCGTGTATTATTTAAAACCAATGCGGTGACGTATCCTTCCTTTCTTATCATTCCTTCCTTCCTATCTTGATTTTTTTCAGTAGTATACATTTTAATGGATTTTAATGTTTGGGGATATTAAGAATGAAAATCCACGAATGAAGCAGAAAGGTAATTTTGGGAAGTTAATTTTTCTACAATTGTCACGACCGAAACTATGGCAGAAATTGTGACGTGTTTTTAAAGATGTGAACCCACCACCTCCGCCATGATACATAAAACAACACATAGACACGCTGGCATCAAACAAACAACATATGTTTTAATGATGCTTTATGCAGGAACGAATATTACTGTAATAATGGCCAGTATTCATATTTACAACTTAAGGTATAGAAGTCAGCGTACAGACAAAAAAAATCTACCAACATTCACAGTATTTTTTTTTCTTTGATATTTTTAATTCCTTTTCAAGAGCAGTGGCGATTTACAATTTCCTACCACGACATTTTGAGTCATCGCACCATGTAAGATTTTACTTAGCTCTAGTTAGTTTTGTAATTCGTTCCTGGCAGGTCCTGATTTTTGGTGCCACATTGAGCCCAGGAATATCCATTCCATTCCTTCATTCCAATTTTCTCCGAAAGTGACCGTTCTTGTATTAATTACTAAATACCAAAATAAAACACTTGAGAATGTATGGTGATACAAGTATTTTACTGTCTAGATTCAATGTATACAAAACATGTATTTAGAATTATTGATAGCCTCTTCATACAATGCATAAACGTTTTTCGTCTACCTTAAGGTTCAAAGACGCATCATCTCCCAGAGTTCAGATTTATTGATACACTTGACATTAACTCACCGTAAGATCAATTCGTTATTATATAGCTTAAGATCATTCTATAATGTTATGCTGGGTTCTTCTGTGGTGCAGCAGGTTATAATGTAGGGTGAACTTGACTCCACATTCAGTACAAGATAAAAGCACCCGATCTTCTGCTGGGACATGAGTTGCCAAATGTCTTTGAAGTTTGTAGTTATCGGTGAAATGCTTGCCACACTCTGAGCACTTTAAAGTGTCCTTGAAATGAGAGTTACGATGCCGACGAAGTTGTTGAGCTGACAAAAAACGCTGATGACAAATGTCACAAATACATGTGTCAAGTTCTGTAGGCACCCTTGGCACACCTAAAAGAAAGGAAAAGACGCCGCGTTTTAGTACGCAATTAAACCAGGTGTAGTTTGGTTTGAAGCAGTGTAGTATGGTTTCACGTGGACTAAACGCTACAGCAAAGGGAAGGCTTACTAACTTACATTTTTATTCATTTTTAAATTAAATTATTTCATCGTAAAAAATGTCTGAGATAACATTAAAAACCAAAAAGTCATTGATAAAAAGTGTAGTAAGGTTTCACGTGTACTAAACACTACTGCAAAGGGAAGACTTAGTAACTTATATT
Source organism: Lithobius niger (assembly GCA_023313725.1). Lineage (NCBI taxonomy): Eukaryota > Metazoa > Arthropoda > Chilopoda > Lithobiomorpha > Lithobiidae > Lithobius > Lithobius niger. The sequence goes on along the minus strand of JAHWFP010123289.1, from coordinate 8,462 downwards.
TTTATTAATTTTTAAATTAAATACTTCCATCATAAAAAAGGTGTGTTCACATTAAAAACAAAAAAATCATTGTTAAACAGTGTAGTAAGGTTTCACGTGGACTAAACACTACAACAAAGGGAAGGGGGGGGGGGGAATTGAGGCTTAATGGCGCGTCGACAACTTGGTCATTAGCGCCAACCTCAGTCACAGTGCAGTGGTCCGGGTTGCCACTGCACCACACATTACAGAGATGTTATTCAAACCCCTAATCTAAATCTTGTCATACATCTGTACCTCCTGCAAAAATTGAAAAACACCGGACAGGAGGACAGACTTATCGCCCAACTGACGCGCAATGTCATGCGGAAGATGGAAACGACGACGAACACCATCAAGATGGCGACAATCAACAAAGGGAAGGTTTAGTCGTGCCCCTTTCCTTTTTAATGGTATAAGTGCAACTTACATTTTTCAATTGCAAACTGTGGGCAGTAAGACTAAACACTACAACAATACTACGAATGGAAGACTTGCAGCATAAAACGAGTTCGTTTTTGTTTTCTAATGTTAAACTTAAAACTATCGGTTTGAGCATTACACCATTGAAAAGTTATAAAAAAAAAACAACTAAAATGGTGCAAAATCGATCAATTTTTGGCGAAATTATCGCTAAAAAAAGATAATGCCAAAATATGGAGTTTAGATCGAAATCGTTCTGAAACAGAGTCATCTGTTCTACAGCGTAGCATCACCCGTCGAGTTAACTCCGCCCTAAATCCAACTGTTAGTGTACAAAATTGATATTGTCATTGCTGTTGCCTTCATATTGTGCAAGCGATGACCAGTTGCTTTGTTTAGCTTATGCTTGCTTTCAGTTTCGCTTATTCTTTACAATGTGTTGTAATATTTATTATTTACTTGCATTACTTGCTAATATAGAGGCCACAAAGCATGTTTCTTTCCCTCCTTCTTTGTGCGTCAGTGGGCATCAGGTCACCAATGAGAAAGATTGAACAGTTTCTCACTCGGTTGGAATTGCAAGGACACGTTATAGTTAATCTGCTTAGAGCTTATCGAAGTTTATGCAATCTTGACTCTTAGAGTTTACAACGTTTCAACTGAAACGGGCCTACACTGTTATGCAAATATACAGGTGACTTAGGAGGTCTGGCACGCTCCCAGCCAAAGCCATGGGCCCCAGAAGGTGAGAGAGACAATTTTGCCAGGTTATTCAAATCGGGAATTCCTAGAATCTTTTACATCCCACACTCAACATGATTACGAGTTATCGCAGGGCCCTTACCGTCTCAAAAATGTCTGGACCCCCCCCCCCCCCCCCCCTGAGGGCAGGCTCAAAGCTGGGAGTTCTGGCATGTGAGATGGTCGTACTAACCACACACAACACATACAGCAACACACGTACAACATCCACATACACCCAGACAATCATACAACACATTCACGTGACTACTTGTGATGTGTTGTAACAGTCAACGACAATTGAGCCTGTGTGCACCACTATCACCATGGTGTACCATTTTGACACTATCTCCCAGAAGTTTTCAATTACAATTTTGAATGTTTCCTGGTTCTAATTCATTTAAATGTGGTTGCATATGTGTGCTAATAAATAAAACCAAAACACTAAGGGAATTATTGTGTGCGCGGCGTATCTTGAGTCCTGCACCTAATTTTTGATCGACTACGTCTTCCTGGAGAGGGCGGCTCTAATCGACGGCAGCCATTGTTTTAGCAACTATTTTGGATATCAACAAGGCACTCTGCTACTAAAAACATGCAATCGATTATTTGTGTTCATTCTGGGGCGAACTCAAGATGAGCCGTGGACACTATAATTCATCTATATTTTATTTTATTGTATTTTGTTTCAATATAAAGCAAGTAAGTGTTATAGACCAAAACCTTTTCATCTCATGTTGCGATAAAACTTTACAAGATGACGTTTTAAGTTGTTTTGGCTGGTAAAAGTGAGCTTGCAGAACCGGCATTGATGAGAAGAACGCTGTGAAAATGGCAGATGGATTTCCATGTGTCGCTGCATGAGGGCATTGCTTTCACAGCACTTGCCACACTTGGGACATTTAAAACGACCTAAGTAATTATTATGATGGTGTGTGAGGGCTTTAGTAGAAATAAACTTCTTATTGCCGACATTGCATGGAAACCGTACATGACTTTACGCGCCCTCGTCCAACTGTGACACCCTCTTGTGGTAGAAGTACGGAATACCTAAAAAGAAGAATGCTGTTAGATAATAATGAGGAACACATCTACTAAGTTTCAACATTTCATAGCGAACGCATGAAATGAGTGATAGATAATAATTTTACGCCTCATGAAGAACACCCATATTGTAATACAAATTTAATTAATTTAGTTAGGTTTTTTTAGTCACCGAACTTTTAGTCTTTGACGTAACGAATATTG
>JAHWFP010123251.1:0-12324 GCA_023313725.1 Lithobius niger | reverse complement strand
TCTACACCAGTGTACCATTGATATTACTGTTTGAAGCCCTCACCACCGAGGAAAAGTGAATAAGACCCTGACTGTCCTCAATCAGAGTATTTAGCACTCCTCAGAAAGTTCTCAGTTACCACAAATCTACACCAGAGTACCATTAATATTACTGTTTGAAGCCCTCACCAGCGAGTAAAAGTGAATAAACCCCTGACTGCCCTCAATCAGAGTACTTAGCACTCCTCAGAAAGTTCTCAGTTACCACAAATCTACACCAGAGTACCATTGATATTACTGTTTGAAGCCCTCACCAGCGAGTAAAAGTGAATAAACCCCTGACTGCCCTCAATCAGAGTACTTAGCACTCCTCAGAAAGTTTTTAGTTACCAAATTTTTACACCAGAGTACCATTGACATTGCTATGTGACATCCTCACCAGCGAAGAAAAGTGAATAAAACTCTGACTGCCGTCTACAGTCGCCATATCTTCTTGTGCTTTCAGCACAAAGAGGTCACTAACCTCTTCCTGCTTTTTAAATTTTTAAATTTTAAATTCTTCTTTTACGTTATTCGATTTGTGGTTTTGACTTAGGCAGTTTTGCCTGCATTCTGCTGCCTGTAGGTACCTTTATGCAATTTTAAGTGTATGTTTTGTCGCCTTGTTAATGAGCTGGAGTAAGCTCGAAACGTTGGGTATAGTGTTGATATTGTGCACTTTTGGCTTCTCTGCTCTACATAAAGACTACATGATGACATTGTGCCGCCAGTCGGGCTTCGAACCCGAGTCTTTCAGTAACATGTTGACTGATCTAACTGCCGATCTACCATACCACTCTGGATCGGCACAAACTGGCTTTGTAAGCTTTAGCAGTTGCAGTTAAGCAGTATATGATATCGGAAAAGCCGGGTTCTGTTCCTGGCCAAACGATGCCACACGATATTTTTTTCGTTTAGATGCCGCACCACTGGTTTTCATTATTCTTCAAACGTTTATTATCATTGTTATCGCATTTTGTTTTAATTTCTGAAGTGTTTGCTGCTGTTTGCAATTATCTTTCTTTTAATATTTCCTTCTGTAATACCACAAGAGCCTAGTTTCATACTGATTATTATTTCTTCCCTCATTAGTCGCATTACAAACTGAAAAATCAAAGCAAGATGGAGGGAATTAGACAAACGTTTATCCGATAATACCATATGTGGTCAATTGTCAATGATAGTACCACGCTATTGGCCAGAACTAACGTTTGAGGCAGCCAGTATTCCTGCATAGGCTCTCCTTGAATATGATGGGACATCTGTTGACTTTGTAATATTGAGTATAGGACATGAATGCAGGCAGATTAAATCGCACTAAACTGTTTATATAAAATATGACGCTGAAAAATTATAAGTTTATTTTTTTGTGTGATGATCCTTTTGCTAAACTGGCATAGTTAGAGAGCCGGTTTAAGAAATCAGTTACGTAAGTGCATTGCTTAAATTTTGTTAATTTTTTTTTAGAATAATTTTTTTTGTAGCCTTTTAGATCCTGAAGCAAATTAATGCTCATAATTCGTACAAATGAACCGGCTAAATTTTGAACTATAGTAGAAGTTTCAGAAGGAAATAAGCTCAGTAAGTAGATGGAGAAACCTCCGAATATTGCACTGTCTGAGATACTGGGTGGTCCACAAAAACCTGACGACCAACATTTTTTAAGTCCATTTTTTTTAGCACCCTCCAGAACCGTAAAGGGTCAGACGATGTCTAAGAGAACGGGTAGTTTTGAAAGACCCCTGAAGTTCTGGAGGGTGCTAACAAAAAAGTTTGGACTTAACATTTTGGGTCGTCAGTTTTTTGTGGACCTTTGTGCAAGTGCATCTATGGAATCAATAAATTTGTGTGTTTTAGCACGAAACTCCTTTCCAGATTTAATTTCCCAGGACCGAAAGTCGAGGGAAATTTGTTGGAAATGAGTTGAGTGCTAAAACGCACAAATTATACATTTCATAGAACCACGAGTGGGAAGTTCGGTCTGAGAATTTTTTTGTTTTCTTTCCGCAAAACGATTCTCCGAAGTCATTTTGTTTTACAGTTTCAATTTCGATTTACTATTTCGGTTTTCGATTTACGAAGTAATTTTGATTTCATGTTTAGTTTCATGATGTTTATGATCGGATTATGTTTACGTCTATTATATTTGGCGTATCGCTAGGCCACCCGTAGCCTTCATCACATTTCTTCAACCAACCCGTAATTTCGTTTGCTGCGGAGCAGGTGTTTCGTATTAGCCTAAACGACATTTTAATGCCGCTGATACACCACGTTTAATACGGTTTAACGTGAAACTTTCGATATAGATCTGTGGTTTGAGTGCCAGCGACCATTCAGAAATGGTCTGTATAATTACTGAAGCAGAAAGCTCTGGTGTGGTCTTTTCACCGTGTTCTTTTCAGTTTAAGTTTCTATGGTGCTTGCTTTGCGGAAAGAAAACAAAAACTCTCAAGAATAAGCCTGAATAGGTCCCACTGCCGCTAAAGGAGCCTGGTAGCCTCTCACACTACCCTGGACGATACTGACTGGGTGAAACATTGCCAGGATCCCTTCTCCAGTCACTGATCAAGTCAACATCTGCTAGCTCCGCCACCACAACAACAGTATTTTCATGACTCTTATAAAAAAAAATTCCTCTCTAGCCGGAGACACCCTACAGGAGTAGCAAACAGTACCAAACAGTAGCGTGCACAAACCACCGATGGGGCAGTGGCAACTTTTGTAAAAGGGCACTCTAAGGTTTTTTTTTTCTGGGACTTTTTTTGCTCGTCAGTCTTTTTTTTTTTTTTTACCTTTTTTTAATCTTGTCGTTCTTTTTCATCCTTTTCTGCCCCTTTCTGCCCTTTACCTGGCCTTCTTTTTGATCTTTTTTGGTCTCTAGGCCCTTTCTCTGGCTGCAGCACTAGCATTTATCGTTTCAGAAAACGAAAATATAGCATGTTTTTTTTTTTATAAAAACGGAAAAAAATGCATTGTTTCCGAAAAGGGCAGGGACAGTGTCTCCCCCCCCCCCCTCCTGTGCACGCCACCGTTTCCAAAAATCATTAACGTCTTCCGGAAATATGGACGGCTTCAATCCTTTGTTCCGCCAGGCTGTGCACCCATCTTGAGCTGACTCGGGGATCGAAATTTTCAAATACAACACAATCCCGCAAACTAATTCCAAGTTTTACTCTCAGCCAACAGCATTGGTCCGGTTCCCTTCTTTGTATTTAGATCAGCATTCATGGAAATGCGTGTGGTTCCTGCCACAATATGCACGCACTCACCATTTTTTTTATTCATGTCCAGAATTGTGATGTAAATTTCTGCAAAATTGCGAAGATCTGTTTGTGATTGACAGCTTTGACCAAATCCCCAACTGACCAAATCCCCCAGGACTGCGATTTGAACACAAAACGATTTCCCGACTCGCCTCTCATATCAAAGAAGGTTTTTGACTTGCTAAGTTAGATCCTTGCCGGTCAAGTCAATACACCAACTTCTTGCTGCTTGCACCGCAAGGGTATACTAGATATGCAATAGCTCTTGGAAATCGCCACTTATTCATGCAATATCCCACTGTGCCGCTTCCTGTCTAGCTGCAATGGATGGTTGTCCATTCTTATACGCTGAGAAGTGACATCTAAGCTACACTGTTGTCAACGTTAGAAGGGCTTCTGCTGGTTTTGGAAAAACATTAAATAGGAAACATTAAATTGGGAAGTTTTTTGTTTCATTGGGAAAGTATACTCTTGCTTAATAAAATTCAGAAAAACACTTAAAATCTGATATATGACCTTGGTGGTACCCATCACTTGCGCCAAAAGCCCTAGCAGTAAGGGGGGGGAGGAAACAAATTCACAAAAAACAAAAACATAAAAAAAAGGGGGAAAAAAACAGACAAACAAAGTCTATATTAATACCGCAAGGACTTAAGGACTAGAAACGGGTTCAAAGGGTTTTAGCGAGCGTTAAACACTCATGGTTATCTGCCTGAAGAAGCCCTAACGACTAGAAACAGCAACAGCAACAATGCAACGAGATCTTTTAAGCGAAAACACGTACAACAATTGCGGTTCACTAGACTTATCATTACTACATTTCAAACTGTATCTGGTCGCGTCGAATGTGGCATTGTCGGGGGATAGGGGTGGGCTAAAGGTTTTAGGATTCGACTTTTGGACTTTCGTTGTTCAGCTAAAAAAAAAATTCAGCTAGAAGCAGACAACTTTACCCCATCGAGGCCCTTCGAAATTGGCAGTCTGATACGATGGAAAAGCGCATTTATTTCGTACAGGCTGACTTCGAGAGCGGAGCTGAATTGTTTTAAAGTGGGCGGGAAAAAAAAACCACTGCATTCGCGAGCGTTGACAACTCGGTAATGAACGAGAATTACTTGAAACAATTTTATGGTGCGCGGCACCGAGGTGAATTGTTTAAAAATTGGCGGGAACGACATGGGAGGGTTGTGGCAAGTAAACGACTTTTCCGAGGAGGGGTGAAAAATGGGAAGGGGAGGGGATTCCCCATTATTATCCGGTTTTTGCCTCTCAGTCCTCTTTTAACAATGTAACGATGCAGGAGAGCAACAATGAAACCGCCATTGCAGTGCTGAGAGCCGATCTCTTGCATCAAAATGGCGGATACATTCATGATTATTATAGACCAGCAATAGCCTACATACATTTTAAAAAAAAGTTACGAAAGAATTTTTAATTTAAGTGTCAGCAACCACAGCAAATCTAACGAATTCGTGAATTATAGACTGGCAATTGGAATGGTATTAATGGCACAAACCAACTAATAAAAAAAATATTAAGCAAGTATTTTTTATTTAAATGTCATGAACCACAGTAAATTAACGAGTGCATACGTTTTAAGACTTTAAATACACTAGTTTGCTAATTACATCATTTTATAGGCTACTTAAAATTGAAAATAACGTTGCAACCTTCATTAAAATTAATCGTTCCACCAAAAAACATGTCTCTTAATTGTTCTTTATTACTACCATCGTCTTTGTTAGCAGCATCTTCTGCTGCTTCACCTGATAAGCCAATATGGTCCGTATTGTCTTCATCATGTTTACTCGATAAGTCAAATAGATCCTCAAACTCTATAACTTGTTTTGCCATAACAAAAAAAGAACAAGAAATATGGCTCCGCCTGCAATAATCACCGAGCGCGAGCACACACATTTACCGAGCGCGACCAAACGCAGCCAACAATCGTCGGACTGAGAGGCAAAAACCGGGTAATAAATAGGATATCACCCGCTTTCCTCGTGCTGAGATCCAAACAATGTCCCAACGCTGCGCGTTTCGACATTGTTAGCTCTCAGCACTCGGAAAGCGGGTTATATCATACACTTCCATCAGACGAAATATTCATATGTCAGTGATGAACGTCGGATCAGAATCACACCAGGTCGCATGTTGGAAGTAAAATTAAAAGATTACTCAAACTGTTAAATATTGCCAACGCGATTTAGCTTCGTAAGAAGACCAAACACCGGGAGAGGTTAAGACTGGGCAATTCAGTCCACCATGCAGCATGCACCGGTCGAGCTTGTTAAACAAATTCCGCTACTTCACGTTTACTTTTTTGGCGATTTTACTAAGGATTCAAGAACTGTGAAGTTAAGCCATCCTCATTTGGTAAGAGACGGGTCCTAAAAATGCGCTCTTGCTCATCTTGGCAGTGTTGTATGAAAATTGTCCTCAAAATTTCACAGAAAAAAAAATGCCCCTTTCCGTCCCAACATAACCATAGTAGTTGAAGAGGAAGTTAATCCTAATATTTCCTTTTCAAGAAAACCGCCCCAAGATTTCAGATTCCTCTTAAAATTTTACAAACCATTTTCTCTAGAGATTTCGAAGATTTCTCGAATTTTGCTGGAAGTCTAGTATTATCTCATGACAGAGTTCGCTTTGCGTTATTTAGGAATACTTACTGGTTATACCAAACAGAAGGAAGGGACGACTGGATAAATTATAGTAAGCCTCAGAGTCGGAATGTCATGAAATTGGGTCCACGTCAAATAGCAAAAATGGCAGGAGCCCCATGTGTTTAACTTTTTTTTTTTTAAATTAATTTTGTTGACCCTTAAATCAGCCGAAGCATGCTCGTGCGGCAGAACCGGCTCAATTTTGAACATTACAAGACTTTTTTTGAAAGAAGAAATATCTGGTAATGAGAGGAGTCAACCCGGGGATTTGAACCACCGATCATCGTAGGGCAGAAAGATTGTCCAGAATTGGCCAGAATAGTTGCCATAGCCTTGAAGGAGCATGGTTGCCTCTCACGATACCCTGGTCGGCAGTCCAGGCGGGGACTTTGCCAAGATCCCCTTTCCAGGGGTTCGAACAGACCCGCAAACCTCCAGCAACCAGGCTGAGCTCTATCACCGCTCAAGCCACGATGACCACCAAACACATACATTTGATTATGCAATGACACTACCAACAACAGCAGCTTGGGGTGTGAGGGTATGGGGGAGCGATGTATTTATTTCACGTCCAGTGCGTAGTACTTTTTGGAATTCGATCCGGCGCATACTTAGCTGATAGCCGACCATTTCTACCACTGGGTCGTGCTTGCTAGCGGGGAACTCTCAGGCAGTGCTTCCACTTAAAGGTAATTTTCCCCTTTTTAGGGGAAATACAGCCTTCACAGGGAAAAAATATATTTAACAGGGAAAAAGGGAAAAAACGGGGAAATTACTTGCAAGTTGCGATTTTTTCTAGTAAGTTTCGTTCTTCTATCCATTCAGACCTACTTTCTTGAAACTTCCGTAAGCCGACAATCACGTAGCATCAACTGTACTGTCCCACGTAAATATTGCACTTACATGACAATTTATAATGTAACAACTCACTACTTTAATTTTTTCTGAAAAATTTCACTAGAATTACACGTTTTAGGGAAGGACATTGGATCTTGTTTTAAGAAAAATTTTCTATTTTTCTGATATACTTCACCGACCATATCCTTCACTTCTAGCACAAAATGCAGGAGGCCTAGTTATAATAAGATATAAGTAGTCGTTTGAATTTTATTTTCAATTTGCGTCAATAGGTGGGGTTCCTGTGCCTCAACAAACCCAATTTTTTTTATATTAGGAAATATTAAACATTAGTGGTCTAATAAAAGGAAATTAAAAAAGGGAAATAAAAAAGGGAATTTTTTTTTGACACAGGGGAAAAAAAAAATTTTGTCTTTACTCAGGGAAATTCTGTAAGTGAAAAGTGGAAGCACTGCTCTCAGGGCGCATTTATGCACAGAGACCTTCTCGCTCGCCGACCGCTACCTCCTAGTCAGCCGCTATTTATTTACGATTAGTTTCCAGTTTCTTTCCACTAAATGAATGCGGCAATACATAACAAATTAAATGACTTACAAATAACAAGAAGGTTAAAGAACAAAGTGCAACAGTAATTCTAAACATTGCTACTACATTGTAGTCATCTTTCGCCATTTCCAAAATTTGCAATTCTCTTTGAAGGAATAGCTTCTGGCAGTGATCAGACGACGGTAGAATTAATCGCTGCTCGCAGCCAGAATTCGACATCCAACATGGCGGCCATTTCGGGGTTATAGAATCGATAACAAACCGTCGAATGCTGCCGGCATTCAGATAACAGAAATCGAGGCTGCCATGCCGCGTGCATCGTTTTTCGTGTCGTGAGGCGAAACTGGAACTGCGTCCCCGTCGTTGTGATGGTTACTACGTACAAATATCTCAAAAGCCGCATGCTTCGGTAAAAGCGAGAAGCAGCCAGCAGATTTAGTATTCACCAAGTAAAAGCAAAAAAATATACGAGGCGAGTTGTCGCGTAAACCTGCCCTTATAGGATTCGCATTGCACGTTGGGAACCTTTCTGTTTGATGGCATGATGTAAAAATCATCTGCTGATGAAAAAGAGATGTCAAAGCCTCAACTCTTTCGTGTGATTAGGCTTCACCTTAAAGCTGAAACAACCGGGCGTCCGTAATGAGGGTCCAGAGTTGTATGCTTCCGTTTGCTCGTGTAGGACGGCAGTACTCTATCTAGACACACGCTAGTGTGTCGGGCCAAGTTAGGCAACAATCATCACAACAAACATCACATCAATTCAATTGTCAAGGTTGTAAACCATTGTAGCGCGACGCCAGCGTCAGTGTCTAATATCATGAAGCACATTTTAGCTACTTGAGGGAAAATAATAATGCGGTACAAAAGCTTAAATTGTGTTGAAATAGAGAGCATTGACCTACCTGACAAAAATTAACTCGTGAAGGAATGCCACCTAAGCTACTTTCAATGCGAAATCTGACCTTCAATAACTTTGCAAATGTGTTGCTAGTTACTAGCTAGATAGCTAAGTCTAGTCCGTTCATTCTCATGTTAAATCCCATAGGGTGATTATTCATCGATATCGAAATAACAGGAAGGCTTCCAGCTATAAAATTGGACGAATGATGCTGTACAATACGAACTACGTACCGTTCATGGTATGGAGCCGGGGGTGTAACGTGGATGGCGTGGGAAGACGCGTAAGTACGAAAATATTGTTATAACCTTTGTTAGTATTGTCGGCATCGTCTCTCATTGGACGGCTAAAGTTCGGACAATGGCAACGTGTGTACTGACGTGCGTGTCTAGCCACACACTAGTGTATCATGAGAAATCTAAACAACGTTGCCAAAGAAATAGTATTCACGTCCAATTCACAAAAAAATAAACAAACTGTAAAAACAAAGCAAAATAAACAATGTCAAAAACTGGTAAAGAGGCCACCAAGTTGAGTGTGGTTCGGCCCTTCAAAGGAGTGACATTAATACTCCAAAACTAACTAAATAAAACAAATTACAACAAAATTAAAACCAAACCAAAAATCTATAAAGAGATGACTAAGTTGAGATTCTTGTTGACGTGGCACTTTATTACACATCTGCGCGGTAGTGGAATTGAGTCTAATGCGCAATTTTAAGAAAAGGAGTGATACCATGTCAAAAACCAAAACTGGTAAAAGGGGCCACCAAGTTTTGGAATGGTTCGGCACTTCAAAGGAGTGATATCACACCCACACCAAAACATTCGACAACTTAATCGCACCGAATAATATTTTGGACGTTAAATGAAAACTTCAACATTGCTATACCGCAAGTAGCAATGTTCTAGTTTTCATTTAACCTTCGAACTATTAGTCGGTGCGATTAACTAAGCGAATGTTTAGGCATGTGTTATATCACTCCTTTGAAGGGCGGAACCATTCGAAACTTGGCGGCCCCTTTTACCAGTTTTGGTTTTTGATATGATTATTGTAACGCGCACAAAAAATATAACCAATGTAACCACCGAGTAGTAACTTTCCAAACGTAGCGTGAAAGTAAGAAGTAATTTGTCTGGGCTATTAAAGAATTCCTAATACTTGGTTTTGTATAAATTAGTTTCATCGAGCCTGACGTTTTTTTCAAGCAAACTACATTCCATTAAGAAATTGGGCTGAACTTTGAACCTTACTAGCTCTTGAATTTATAATCTAGAACTTTAATCTTTTATCTAGACTGCACATGCAAAAATAAAACCAAAACTGGTGTAAGAGAAGCTTCCAAGTTTCCAAAAAGGGTCAGCATTTGAAAGTAGTGATATCATTCAACCAGGAAAAGGTTGCCGAGGGTAATCCTATTAGCCAAGTTAACCGCACCGTATTATACTTTGGACGTTAAATGAAAATTGTAAGAAAGCTGTCGTCAGTAGCAATACTCTAGTTTTTATTTAACTTACGAGCTGTTAGTCGGTGCGAAACACAGAGAAGGTGGAAGGTAACCGTAATTGCAAATTTGTTTTTTCTTGCTCGATAATGTGCATTGCACAGCTATGGACCAAAATAAGCTAAAACACCATTTTTGGTCATTTCCGATGTCATACTATATCCACATTTTCTAACAACACTAAAATTTCTTGTAAATGTGGCGTGTTTATAGATTCTTCTTGAGAGCATGAAGCCAGATAATGTAAAAATTTAATTTTAAACCAGTCAAGTATTATTTTTGTACTTTTTTTTAAGCTGTTTCGCCTATGTTAAACATTGCTAAACTTGAAGCCCCATGTGGAACTTCAAGTATTACCTCAGAGTGATGAATTTTGTGTGTGTGACAGTGTTGGTAGAAGGCTACTTTTCCATACCCAGGCTATTGAGAATTCCAAAAAAAAAGTGTTTTCTCTCCTCCCTTATATCCAGTATACGACGAAACACAGACACAGCGGTCATCGAGACTGCGTCTTCAGTCAAAGAGTTCCAAACTGGAACTACACGAACAACAAAGAAATTATGGCGCCTGTGCACTGGAAACCCTCAACCGACAAATTCCATTTTTGGCCCAGAGTCAACTTCATAGGACAAAAATACAAAAAGGGCAAATCCACGGAAACCACGTACAATTTTTTAGTCTTCTGTACAGCCGTACTGGCTGAGAAGATTATTGCAACGTCTTTGTCCGTCCGTCCGTCGCTTTTTTCAACTTCGCAACGGTACCAGATAGAGACGACCATGGTTTACATCGTTAGATTCAGTGTGAGAAGTTAGTTAAATAACATGGCAAATTAAAACATCGTTACTTCTTATAGCTAACAGACTTCTTCGACGTAACGAAATTAAATAATAACGTTTGATCGTCGAATTGAAATCCTAAGGATAACACGCAATAAAAACAAATGGGTTTTAGCTTCGTTTACAATAGTCTCATCGCATTGTTGCATGAATGAATAGGCTTAACGTCGAACCAAATTCTCCACTTAGGCCTATCTGCTATACTTACGAAATTAAAACTGCATTTTTAAAAATTCGGCCTAAAAAATGAAAATTCGGCCTAAAATCACGGCAACGTCAAGTTGCTACGAGTCGCTGTTGGCTTCATCAACAGCTTCTCTCTCGTCACTTTCTTACTACCACTGATCTATAATTATAGGCTACGTTGCGCGTTACGTTGTAACACTGTAATTGTGCGGCCGAAGGCGCACCGTGTTGCAAAAATGAATATGCTTAATATACAATCCGAATCTCCGTTAGCTGCAATTAAAACTGCTGTTTAAAATTAGGCCTAAGAGCTGAATGCCTAAAATGTAAATAGGCCTAAAAGCTAACACATTTTTAACCGGCAGTTGTCATGGTTATGCTTTTAGATTAGTACTGTATAGTAGAGATAGCTGTTGGTGCGTGATAGAGGTGTGCGCCTCAAGATTGGAAGTGGAGGAACTGTACAGAAGACCTGTGCGACTAGGCAGTCGCTGCAGACGCTTGTTTTGTTAGTGTAAACTTAATCCTACGGAGCTCCAATTGTTCAAGTCCCACGAGCATTAGGCAGCTTCAGGTGAATGGTCACGTGGACTTGGCAACCCCTTGTTAAAATGATGCTGGACTGATTCGACCAGGTCAGTATCTTTAAAGGGGGACCACACCGGGGTTACACATTCGAGTAGTGGGCGCACAAATACCCTGAAAGTCCAAACCTTGATGGGCTAGATTTCCTGAGATGAAGCGCCTATTCACGATTGCAAGTCAACGGAAAGCCACTGCAACAACTTTTTTTGGTAATGGAGTGACGATTTCAGTTCAGTACTGAGCCAGATACCCAAATCGCGTACCTCAGACACCGATGGCAAAGTCGTATCATCCAATAGATAAGTTTAGCGAATATTAAGCAAGCCGACATGAAAAAAATAGAATTTGGAAATTGATATAGGTAACTACCAAGTAGGCTATTTACCCATTTTGCAATCTTATCAATTGCTGTCCCTTGTGACAGAGCGTAGATAGAATGGCCGAGCGTGCGACGTCGTTAATCTTAAGTTTTGAATGCGTGGTGCCATTTTGCAGTGTGTAAATTCCTGAAACGGCATTTTCCCGCGTGTGACGTCATTTCAGGATCTGTGACGCTGCTTGGGGCACATGACTCCATTGAGCACCAATGGATTGGCCATTTCTTGATTTTTGCCCTATGAAGTCGACTCAGGACCAGCATGGATGCTGCTGGTTCAGCGTTCCCACCTGGGTAATTGTTTGGAAACCTTACTTTTCACGCTATTGACCTAATTCACCTACCTATCGATTCCTTTCGTCGTTAGGGTTCCAAATATCATAACGAAAACGTGTGCAAACGTTTTTTTTATTTTAAAAAAATTATTAAAACACGCTAAAACGCTACGCACAACAAGCTAGAAGCGGTAGCTATTCTACGCGATGATTCCGCAACTAGAAAACCTGACTTCAACCAGAACGTTACTAAACGAAAATTATCTCTTTCCTAGGCATACGGTGATATTTGTGGCCGGATTTACAG
>JAHWFP010123243.1:959-11105 GCA_023313725.1 Lithobius niger | reverse complement strand
ACCTGCTGAAGCTTAGTATTTGAAGTAGCACACACCTTACAAAATCAGCTAGAGTAGAATTCAACCGTAGATAATAAAGGGCTTCTCAATAAAAATGCTGCAGCATACAATTCAAACTTCAAGGGGTTTACACCATTATCCATTCGACTACATTGCTACACACTTTTACAACGAAATTGTAGCTTTTTTTAATTTTCACTTAAGTGTCTCATTAAAAACCGTTGACTATGCAGTGTAATATTTCTTACTTCGAAAACGGATACTAATAAAAATATCTGGCATTTAAAAGTTGTTTATTTCTTTTAATTATGTATGAAAAGCAGCACCACTACGGTTGCATTTCCAGGTTTTCACACCGTTTTGTATACGAGTATACATCGTCTGATATTCACGTTAAATAAGATAATTGCGTACTACAAACTTGATTTAAGGAACGATCGGTAGAAAAAATTCATTTACGTTGCAACAATCCTCATTCACCAGAAATTGCAGTACCCCATACTATGTTTTTAATAGGCTTCTCGTCACAAAAACATTAAGACACTTCTCGCCCCCAAACGCCATTAAACATGAGCTTCAGTTAAAAGGCTTTACTACGGTTTCCACATTTAAACAGTTTCTCACTGTTTTGTCGTAGAATGTAGAAAATGCAGCAGAAAATCTCACAAATCATAATACGATGTGTCACACCTTAGATATAATCAGCTTCCTGTCTTTCGACTTAAAATGTGCAACAGATAATCGTAGATATGCCTTACCACACATTTTACTGTTTAGGGGATTATCTCCAGTATGAACACGGACCACCAACAAAATAATTGCACTAAGTGAGCAAACATTTTTTGCCATATTATCAAACTACTTTCTTGTTGTTTACAAAGTTGAATTTCCTCGTCTGTCCCTTTCTGGCAGTTGACTTGGAAGATTTCACTTTTTTAGTTGAAGCACGAGTGGCACATTACATAACACATGTCATGGCGTTCGTTTTAACCAAACTGCTTCGTGATTGGTTAAAAATAATTCCGAAAATAGTTTAGAATATAGCTTAATAAATTTTATTCGGCTGAGAATTCCAAAGAATACTTTAAATAAGAATTTATGAATAACATTGAGAGCCCACAAACAAGCTGTAAATGATACTGAAGTTTTAAAAAGCACAAATTACTGGCGCCATCTAGTTTTTGAAATTGAAGGTTTTCATTGTTTAGTTCCAATGGTGGTCGAGGCGAGTCTCTGTCATCGGTCAAACGCTAGGACACCACCCTAATAGAAGTGTGTTACTCATCGTTCCTACGGAACTTTTCATGGACTCATGGTACAATTGAATACAAGTTTAAACTTACACTGGTGCTAGCACCCACTTCTGTATTCAAAACAGCTACCATAGGAGTTTTAATCACTTCACCTGTCTCAGGCATAAGCCTACATACACTTAAATTAAATTACTAAATAATTTAATTACAATTCCATTTGATTTAATAAACTGGAAGCAACTCGAAACTAAACGGATTTTTTGCTTAACAACTAAGCCACTAAACTACCGTAGCCTACCTAATTTCAAATTCAAGCGCCTAGAACTTAAACAATTGACTAGGCTTTTAATTGTTTGCCGTTTCACTAAACGTTTAAACAAAACAACACAGCAGGCCTATGCGGTTCGGCACAGACCAAGTTTCATCGTTTAAAAGCATAAACGCTACAGTGCTAAAATTTAAACACCGGCACACACCAGCCCGAATATGGGCAAATGCACAATCGGATTTGACAGGGTTAATTTAGCAGCGCATTTTTCGAGCCTTTAGGTTTGTAATACCCCCTGTGCGGACATGCCAGTGCGTCGCTCTATAGAACACTGCCAAGGTAAAATTAACTGTAATAAATCCAATTGCCCATTTCGGTTCTAGTTGATAAAGTACCAAATTTTACTATTATCATTCCATACCACGAAAGTTCCTAAACCCAGTACACTTTTGAAGAAAAATTAAGCTCTGATAGTTCCACAGAGTACTAATTTCATTTGCCATAAATGAAAAATGACTACTTACCACAGATTAGGAGCACTCACCATGGCTGTAGACCCTATCAAGCTAATCATTAATTTAAAACCTTAGTACCACCTTGTCGCCATCTGTGATGTATGAGGGTGACAGTCATAAACTTGTGGTTCAACTAAGGCATAGTAAGGACTAGGAGCAACTGTGCTGTAAGCTAACACTTAAAGGACTTTAATCAGTAGCTTACAAGGCTTTATATAAGGTATGTCACATGACATGTGATACGGGTATGGCAACAACATTGTATGGATAGACTGTATTAACTACGGAGTTATATTAGGCTGTGAATGGGTTTACATTAGGACTTAAAGGATTACCATTGTGGTGTCTCTATGAGCGACGAGAAGTGAGCTTGATGATGTGGCCAAATTCTGTCTCCGACCTACGGAAGTCGTACTGATTTCCAAGGGTTTAATGATGGTCAAAAACTAACAGGTCGCGAAATTAACACTGGCCCACCAGACAATACCGGATTATTTTTTTTAGGCCCGGTAGTTTTGAAAACTTATAAAAATAGACGTTTTAAGGGCCCAAGACTAATGATGTCAAGACTAATGAAGGTTTTACCACCATCAGGAACAGTTGTCTTTTGCCGCAGGAGGCAGGAACAGTTGTCTTTTACCCGGAGGAAACCCTCGTGCAACGGGCGGAAAACAACCGGAGAAAAACCCGCACGTATACACTTCCCTTTGCCAGGATCGAACCCGGGTCTGTAAGAAGCCAGAGATATACAGCAGGGACCAAGACGCCTATCGAATCTGACGCCCCAGTGCTTGCAGCTACCCGGGCACCCGCATGGCTGGCAGAAAAATCCAAAACAAACAACTAGTGAATATCTTTTTGTCATCCCAATTTTTGCGGACTGTATCATTATTTACAGTAATTGTTAATGAAAAGCTGAATGAAAACAAGAGCGAGCGACAAATAGATACCGTTGCGATCGTACACCTTAGTCCCTTCCGTAGACAAGCAGTGACGTCATCGTTTGTCGGCATATCCACGTGTCTTTCTTTTCACACTTGCGCGTTAGCCCTAATGCCCCGCTGGGTTAGCAGTTAGAGTCTCCTGTATTTCAATCAAGCTATGACTACACCGGCGAAAATACAATCGGGGGTGGACTTCTTTGTTCGTGTTTGTGTTAGTGTTTCCGATTCTGAAACAGATTTGTTAGATTAGTTAAGCTAGTCATTTCGTTAAATAAAAGTGTAAGCATTTTTGGAACTGAAGGTATGGGATGGAAAATAGGTTGGTACCAACAGGCTCTACATATATTATTTGTAAGCCATTGTTATCAGACTTGCAGATCAGAACTAAAATGCAAAAGAAAAAAAAAACTCAATTTAATTTTGGGTTGGTAAAATTTCTGGAAGTCCGGCTATTTTTAAACTGGTTCCAGACAAGTGTCAGGTGAGAGACTTTCCTAAATTCACGCAGTGAATCTTATTTAAAAAACGTTGCTTTAAGCTGTGACCACTACGAATGCAATGACACAAGATAAAGTGATGAGAAGCGAGATTGGTAACAGCACAATCGAGTGACTGGGACCCTCATCTCAAAGCCAAAGAATATGATGCGGTCGAATTGCGTCCGACCTATCGAATATGTACTAATTCCTAAGCGGTCAATGGTAATCAGAAACTACACAGTACAAGTATATCGTCGCTTAGACTGCAGAACCACGGAACTGTCTTTCACCCTTTTTTTTCTGAGAGTAAATTACCAATGCTTTGGACAACGGCTGTTGTTATACCGATATTCAAAAAGGGTGATGCTGCAGATCCCGGCAATTATCGACCAATTGAGTTAACAGTTATTCCGCGCAATCATCCGTGATCTTATGATGTCTGTGATCAAATCAAATAACTTAATTGTAACGATCAATTTGGCTTTATGCCTGGAAGCTCAACAACTCACCAACTATTAATGTGTCTCGATCAGTGGACGAGAGCCCTGGATGTGGGAATCCCGACTGATGTGGTGTACTTCGATTTTAAGAAGGCTTTTGCGTCTGTTACATTTTCCAAGCTGCTTTATAAGCTTGAAATTTTAGGCTTCTGAGGAAAGCTATTAAAATGGATCTCTGCATTTATTAACAACAGATCTCAGCGTGTATTGGTCGGCGACTCCTTTTCATCATCCTTGAATCTCAGCGGCGTACCACAGGGCTCCGTTTTGGGCCCATTGTTGTTTGGGGTCTACTTAAACGACTTATCTTCTAATCATTCATCTGTCTGTAATTCAAAGTTTGCAGACGATCTTAAGATCGATAAGGCTGCTATTAATATTGATGACAACGCGTTGTTGGCCGTTGAGATTGACTACGTTTCCAGTTGAAATGCCAAATCATGCATACTGGAAATTAAAATCCGGGGACATCGTAATATCTTTATGATTGCTCCCTTCCTTCGGTTAGCGTGATTAAAGATCTTGGGGTCTGGTTTTGTGATGGACTAAAGTTCAGCCTGCACTGTCGCAAAATTACTGCATCTACGTATACGCACGTAGCTTTGATTAACAGATGCTTTTCGTCCGGTGAATGTGAAATCAAATTTGGGCATTCAAGGTCTATGTCAAACCAATTTTGGAGTAGCCCCATTTGGTCACCTTTCTTGCTTCATGACATTGATCCGGTTGAGGCAGTCCAGCGACAGTT
This sequence comes from Lithobius niger, assembly GCA_023313725.1. NCBI lineage: Eukaryota > Metazoa > Arthropoda > Chilopoda > Lithobiomorpha > Lithobiidae > Lithobius > Lithobius niger. The sequence continues at coordinate 6,398 of JAHWFP010123243.1, read as the reverse complement.
TACCAAGGCATTGCCTGGCTTGCGTAACCTGCATATGGAAGACGTCTGCAGATTCTTAAAACTTGACCCACTCGAACTACGGAGAATCAAATTTGATCTTATTCTTACCTACCAAATTATTCATGGTGTAGTTGGGGTAGATATGCCTCTTTTTGACCTGTCGGAGTTAAATCGGAGTAGAGGTAATTCCCTGAAGCTTATGGTGCAATCATCACATTTAGATTGTAGACGTAACTTTTTTGTGTTGCGTGAGGTTGAGATTGGAATTCTTTACCAGACGAAATTGTCACAGTTCATACATTGCGGAGTCGCCTCAGCTCGTTTAATCTAGAGATTTTTATGCATTGGTCTTATCCTCCGTAATATCTAATCATGCAGATGATTCCGCTTTTCATAATTCTGCTCTCGCCACATGAAATCTTGGCTGCTAGTTAGTGACGCTTGGTCCTTGCCTGATCCGTTGCTATTGCAACTAAGTGTTTAATTTATTTATTTATTCATTTTTAAGTGGTGACAATTCCCATTTTGGGGATGCTTTTGTTTTTAGTAATTATCATAACCATACTTTGATTATATAACGCTGCTTTTTAACGGTCTCATTTGTTCGTCTGGCTTTTATTTACTTGGGCCAATCCTACACCTCCCGTCTCCAACACGTTTGGCGATGCCATCGGGGGCCTTAGAGCCCCTGGCAGGTCTAACCTTGGTGGTAAGGCACTCGTGTCCCAAAACCTAATCCCCTCACCTTCCCTTGGCCAATATGTATCATTATATGTGATTGTCTTCTGTTTTTTAATTGAGGCTTGAGTTAGCGATCATAGGGTCCTTGGCAGACCTGTTGCTATCGTGACAAAATTATTATTATTATAACTGCACTTTTCATAATTTTTTGTTTTATGGCATCGAAAGGTGGCTCTAGGTGTCCTCCGTGTACCTGTAAAACTTTATATCAGTCAGCCAATCAGAAGTCTCCTAAATGGTTACGTTTTAAAACCTCGTAAAGGATTGTCCATTAATTTGGCACGTAAAACTTCTGCCTCCAATGCACATGGTGACTGTTCTCTTTGTAGCACAAAGAAATTCAGTTTAAAGCTTTGAATTACTTTTCATTGTGTAAAGCATGCATCCCTCTTAGAGTATATTCCCAAAAGCATTTAATTTTGCTCGATATGGAGCAGTTAAACCAGGTTTTTCAGTTACGAGGTTTTTTCATGGAAAAATACGGCTGCTTTTGTTAGTGCAAAACCTCGTAAGTGAAAATTCGTTTTTTGCTGTTCCTGTAAAGTTTGCAAAATGTCACTTACGTGAGTATGCAGTCTCACCGATATCTTATTTTTTTTAATGTTGCTTAAGTCCCTGATAACCAGTACGAATGCATGACACAAGTAACGAGAAGCGAGATTAGTTAAGGGTTCCTTGGGAATCCGAGCACATTGGGTGAAGCACAATCGAGTGACTGACACCCTCGTCTCAAACCCAAACAGTATGATGCGGCCGAATTGCTTCTCCGACCTATATGGAATTCGTACTAATTCCCAAGCGGTTAATGACAGTCAGAAACTGCACGGTACAAGTATATCTTATTTTTAAAACATTGCTCAAGTCCCTGATAACCACTAAGAATGAACGACGTAAGTGACGAGATCAAGCAACTCTGTAAGGGCTCATTGGAAATCTGAGTACAGTGGGCGAAGCACAGACGAGTGACTGGCACCGTCGTCTCAAAGTTAACAGAGTAATGATGTGGTCAAAGTGCGTCTCTGACCTACAGAAGTCCTACCGATTCCCAAGAGGATAATGACAGAAACTGCACGGTACAAGTATATCTTATTTTTAAAACGTTGCTCAAGTCCCTGATGACCACTAAGAATGCATGACATAAATGACGAGATCAAGCTATCTTGGTAAGGGTTCATTCGGAAATCTGAGTACAGTGGGCAAAGCACAGACGAGTGACTGGCAACCTCGTCTCAAAGCTAAGAGAGTAATGTTGCGTCTCTGACTTACAGAAGTCGTGCTGATTCCCAAGAGGATAATGACAGTCAGAAACTACACTGTACAAATGTTACAAATGTAAATTATTTGTGAAACGTTGCTTAAGCCCCTGATGGCCAGTACGAATGCTTGACACAAGAGAAGCGACGAGAAGTGAGCTTGGTTAGGGTTTATTTGGAATTAGAGCACAGTCTAATAACTGGTACCATTGTCTCATAGCCAAGAGAGAGTATGATGTGATCGAATTGCGTCTCCTGCCTATGGAAGTATTACTGATTCCCAAGGGGTTGTTAATGAAAGCCATAAACTGCACAGTACAAGTGTATTTCATTTTTTAAACGTTGTTTTAAGATCCTGATGACCACTACGAATGTATGACAAGATAAGCGACGAGACGTTAGACTGGTAATGGTTCATTGGGAATCCGACCAAAGTGGGCGGAGCACAGTCGAGTGACTGGTGCCCTCGTCTCAAAGCAAAGATAATCACAGGGGGATTAATGACAGTCAGGTAATGCACAGTGCAAGTGTAGCTTATTTTTAAAACGTTGCTTAAACTCTCGACGATCGCCACGGATACTACACAGTAGTAGTTAAGAAAACTTAGCCTTGCGAGGATACCCAGAAACGCGATTAATTAGAGCAGAGCACAGAGGTGAAGATAGCAACCCAGCCTCCAAGCCGTAGGATACGATATTGTATCTTGTCTCCGACTAATGGAAAACTCTAAAATCCGTTTTTGCTATGTTTGTATCGGTTCTAAGGCCACCTGCACACACCACGGCCACGTCGCTGCAGGCACCGAGAATACCTACAGCATATGAAGCAACGCGCACTTGGCTGCAGCGGCCAGGCAGTCGCGACGTCCACTGGGATCCCGAGCAGCGTGCCGGCGACCACTGAGCGACCATTTTTCATCTGTGTTCATTTTTCACCACGTGATCGAGAACTATCAATAAAGAACTGATGTGGCCGTGTGGCACATCGCCGTGTTTTTTGGCCGCGTCTACTACTGGGCGCGCAACCTGGCCGTTCAGTGTGCGGGAGCCCTAAAAGTATACTCTTCAATACCTGGGGGCGTATTCCCATTTGACGTAAAGTGAACGGAACGAGATTGCAGGTTCTTAAACGAAAAAACTAACTTTCACCAGCTGTCAAAAAAACAAAAAAAACACCAGTATTATACCAGGACCTTCCTTTGACTTTCACAAAGATCTATTCTTACTAGTAAGCTATTGTAGACTTTACAATCTTGTTACCAGGAGCTTATAAATGTCGTTACGCCTGTAAGACGGGAGAGTATACATATGTAACTTTCGATCCGTATTCTACTGCTTGCACAAGGCCGTCTGGGATGCAAACTGAGGTTTTGGTTCTCGGCTCTGGGCTAGTTCAGTCAACATCACAACAACCCTCGACATTGAAAAGATGCAGTGTGCTTACTCGAGTGTCCATTTTCTCCTCTGGAAGTAGCAGGCTACAAATATGAGGATCGCGTCGGAAGAAGGCAAATTATTCCGGATGTTTTGATATTCTTGTTTTTCTCGTTTGGTAACACGTCTAAACTGTGATATTAGTGAGAAAGCACTCCTCTCAACAATCACGCAATAATACATGACGTAAGCGATTGTTGACCAATTTCTTTTCCATGGAAATTTCAACATTTTTAGGCACAATGGGTTGGGGGCAAGGATAAATCTCCTTGAGTCCTCAGCAATGATGATGACAACAATCAAAATACAGAAGTATTACTTAAAAACAAATGCATTTTTTGAATGAACGATTAGCATAGAGTCGGTGGCTCAATGGTATAACGTTGTCTCCCAATCAACACATCTTCAGTTCAAATCCCGTCCTACCCTTGAAAAATCGTCATTAGCTTACATTAGGTATAGCGAGCATTATCTCTCATTAGGCATGTACACTGTTAAGCCTTGCGGACTGATTATTTTTATAAAAAAAGTATCAAATAAATCGAAAAGTTTAGTTTTTAGTTTCTCAATTTTGCCAAAAAACTACAGAAAATAGATAAATTTTTCGTTTCTCAATTTTACTCAAACATTTGAAACTTGACTGCCTGAAAAGAGGAGTCAAAGGAGATAATAAAGAAGACATATAAATAAACAAGCGGCTACAGCGACTGCCTAGTCGCACCGGCCTTCTGTACAGTTCCTCCACTTCCTATGTTAAGGCACACACCTATATCATGCACTACAACAGCTATCTCTATTACACTAATCTAAAAGCAGTAGTGATCACAATTGTCGGTTAAAAATGTGTCAGCTTTTAGGCCTATTTTACATTTTAGGCATAATTGTCAACTTTTAGGCATTTTAAACAGCAGTTGTAATTTCGTAAGTAGCACCTGTCACGATGCGTGACGTCACTTGGGACGTTCGGGGTGAGGCGACTCATTCGTCTCGAGATGCTTTCCTTTTACTTGTACATTAATTTGAGTCATCCATGTTATGATTTGTAAGGTATTTCAAGTTTCATTGTAAATTGTAATTTGTGTTTCCTAATTCCTGTTTTATTTTAACTATGTTCACCTGGATCGGATTTTACGTCACATGACTGTCGTAAAACGTTTTGCACGACGTGGCCGGAGGGTTGCGTACGTGACCAGGGGGATGGTGCTTTCAGCTTTACTTGTCCGCGTCGGATTTCCAAGATGGCGACCCGGTTGAGAAAAAAGCTTATGTCGATTTCGTTATAATTGCGTGCGTTAATTTCATTATAAGACGTAAGCAAACCACGAATTGATTAAACTAAGTCGCGATATTGCAGCCTGACATTTTTAGCTTGGTAAAATTTGAACGGCTGAAATTAACTTCTAGTAATTCATCGAAATACAATTCTTGAGCTGATAGAAAAATTAGAAGCAGACGATGCAACAAACATAAAGACGGAAGCAGACGATGCTGAACACGAATTTTTTTAATTACTGTACTTGTTATAACCTAAAGCGAAAAATAACTTCGCGGGGAGGGGGGAGGATACGTTCAAATTGTACGCCTTGCTTTGCACACCGATGCTAGAAAACATGTGACCACCTTGCGGACTGTTCATTATTTAACCACGGGCGGGGGGGGGGGGGGGGAGCGACAGGTGGAGCTGGCGGATTGTTGTCATCAATATTAACAAAATTATGATCCCCCCCTTTGGTGTTGGTGAATTTGTTTGGCGCCCCTCCCAAAAAAATTGTATTACAATTTTCATTTTTAAGTGAGTGTGTGAAAAGGTACTAGGTCTACTTTCGCCTACTTTAATGAGTTGTGGGATGTACTAAGCTAAATAGATGTCTTATATTACCATTCTATAACTTGCTGTGCGCTTCCTTTCTCGCATTTTTGTCCCTAACCCCCCACCCCGTTAACACCTTCAACAAATTGTTGGCCCCTGCCTCTCTTCATACAAATATTTTCATGAGACCTTCCCCCCCCCC